>JAAWXA010000032.1:3703978-3786357 GCA_038090715.1 Florisuga fusca
CGACCGCCGGAGGGGGGTGTTCCCCGGGGCCTCCCTGCGGAGCCGGGGGGGGAGCGGGCCCGGCTGGGGACCCCCACCCTGCACACTATGGAGGGCTGGGGTTGCCCTCCCCTACACCCGGGTAAGGGTCCCCCCCGTTAAGCGGGGCTGGGGTGGTGCCCTCTGGAGCTGGTGGCCCACTCGTGCCCTCTCTGGGGAGGGGGACCCACATCCCCCCTCTGCCCCCATCGCCATGCCTCGGAGGGCGCGGGGGTAGAGTCCCCCCCCTTGTGCTCTGTCCGAGGGGGACCCCTCATGTGCACCCTGACCTGGGTCACCTCATCTGGGGGGTGTTGGTGGTGATACCCCCTCACGCACCTTCTCTGGGGCTGGTAGTCTCTGTGTGAAGCCTCTGGGGACAACCCCCCGTCCTCCTTTTTGCCCCCATTAACTCTGGGGGAAGCAGCCCCCTGCAAGCTGCTCTGTGGAGAAGGTGGTGGCATGCTCTGTGCACCTTCTCCAGGGTGTCACCCCTCTGTCAGAAGCACCTTGGAGGTGAATGTTGTCCCATCTGAGGATCACCACCTCCCTTTGCTCACAATGTTTGGGCATCACCTTGCCTGAGACCATATCTCTCAGTCCAAGCCCACCTTGGGGGCATAGAGTAGGGGTGATGTTCCTCCAAAGGCCCTCCTGGCATTGTCGTTCCCCATTTAAAGGGCATCTTCCACTTTGCCTGCCTGCCTGGGGAGGGTGCCCATTGTTCCTACACCAAGAGGCACTGCCTCCTCCATCACCCCTTTGTAGGGCTGGGTTTGGGGACAGTTTTGTGCTCCTACCATCCATTTTGGGGAAGGCCATCCATTTTGGCAGCTTTATCCTCTGCATCTCATCTCTGGGAAGAATGGGCAAAGGGGGCCAGCTGTCTCCCCTGCCTCTATGGAGAAGATGTGCTTCCCACCTCTCAGCCAGAGGTGTATACAAGACCTTCTGTACCTGTCTTATCCTCAGTGTAAGATGTCCCATGCTCCACCTCTTGCATGGACACGTATAGAAGAGGTGTGCAGCTCTGCCTTGCATCCCATCTGCTGCAGCGCAGCTCTCTTCCAATGCCAGTATTTTCATCACTTCTTTTGTGATACACTTTGTTTCTTTCAATCAAGTGTGGATGGAGGTCAGGAGATGTATTCTGTCCCTTGTTTGGACAGTTGTACTGTCTGCTGGGTAGCCCCTGTTGTCTCTTACCTTCACAAAGTTGGTGACTGTTCCAGTGAGCAAGTACGCCATGAAGCTAACTCTGTAAGACTCTTTGTCCCCACTCTGTCTTTTCCAGAGACTTCCTGTATCTGACTTTCCTTTAACCTTTTTGAGAACCTCTGATTCCATTCTGGGAATTTAGCTTCTCTTGGCTTCCACAGCATGTGACCCTTTACCATTCCTAGCCCTTTGGTATTTGAACAAGTTGCATGATCCTCCTTCTTCTGTTTTTTTCCCCCTACCCTAAAGATTTAGTGTTTACAGTAGGTCTTATGTATGGAGGCTGGGACTGTAAAAAGCTTTCAGTTTTATAGTCTTCCTGGTGTATTCTTATTGTGCTGAACACCTCCCTAGGCTGTGATCTTGGCTCGTACCCTATGTTGAACAGGGCTGGGCCTGTTCAGGGCTTGGATGGAGATCCATGTGGCTGCCTCAGCAGGGGATGCTCTCCCCTCTGCAGCCAAATTATCCCAGTGCCCAGGTTCCCGTTAGCTTGGGAGGTGCCAGCTTTCAGATGAGACTTGAAATTTGGAGTCACTCCTTTGACCACAGTCTGGAATGCTTTGCCTCCCTAAATTCCTCCTGACCCTGTGCAGAGCTCGAGTGGTCAGAAGCCTTCCCATTCTCTCCAGACAAATAGAAGCTTCCAGCCCTCATTTTCCATAAATTTCATCAGCAATATCAGTTGTCTGTGTATTGTTTCCTGTCCCTCAGCTGCTGAGCAGTGTTGGGTGCTATGAAACAGCTGCCTCTCCTTGTCTCGGAGGGGACCATGTTCATTGGTGGAAGAAGCAAATTCTCCATGCATGCTGTTTGTAAACAAATGCTTTGGGATCCTTTGAAAACGTTGTTCTTGAAGTGAATTCAAACTTGTCTTGAATGAAACATTGCCATGTGGGTGGGAGAGTGTCTGTGTAACTGTAAACAAAGTTTAGTAATAAATAGCAGTGTCTCGCATTGGGAAGAGGGGTCTGGTGGCAGCAAAGTTCTGTGCTGTGTCTTTTCATCCTCTTCTGTTTCTTTGAGGCTTCACAAGAGGAGGCAGATGGTAGATTAATGAAACTGAATGATAAAGCAGTATAGCTTTTATCAAGCTAACAGGGAGAGGGGAAAATCAGGAAGACACAGCTAGTTTAGTTGCATCAGAAATGCATAGGACGAGAGTTTTGTTGGGACCAGTTGAGCTAATTCTTCTGGGAAGAGTGAACCTCTCTGGAAGGTGCAGCTGAGAGAACTTGGAGGCTGTGTGTGGGAAGCCTGCTCCTTGGCGAAGTCCTACATGATGAGTTGTGCAGTTGGAGCAGCATGTGATGAGGCCTCATGTTGAACAGGGGGAACAAAACCTTTTGTGGTGCCACCAGGGATGCCCTGTCAGGAAATCTGCATTTACTCCTGTCCAGAGAGCTGAAGAACATCCTGGTGGTTGGCTGGAGCATGAGGAGGAGCAGTCAGAGCAGTCCAGCTGCAGCCTTATCTCTGAGAAGCCCTAGAGCCCCAGGCAGCACTTGAAATAGAAACATAGAATTGTAGAACCAATTAGGTTGGAAAAGACCTCTAAGATCATTGAGTTTAACTGAAATACTTGTAATCCCTGGTAACTGGTGTCAAGGACAGAGTAAGCCATCAGTCCGCGGAGAGAGACGGGGATGGAAGGGCAGGAAGCACCTCAGCTGGTTGACTGAAAATGCATGGGCAGTTCATGAAAACCAGGAGGACATTAATGATGGCTGCATTCAGAAGCTGTGTGCCAAGGAATGGCACTCTCACAATGTTACCCCTCTCAGCCCCTTCCCTCAAGATGCCCACTGCCCACCTTGAGGGATGGCCTGGCTTGTGCTGAGTTTCTGGGCTGGTTTTTGTCAGTTGGGCAGTCCAGGGTAAAACCCCTTTTGTGAAAGAGACAGGCTGTTATCAGGGGGTGGCTTTTATGCAGCTGATCAACAAGGAGAAGACCTGCAGATCTGACGGCTCATGCTTTTCATCAGTGATTGGACCTTTTGCAGGATCCCTGTAGCAGAAGATTAAATTCTTCTCTCATTTCATATTGGGAATGGAGGCATCTCGCCTTCCAGGATAAGCTGGAGCAAGATGTGGTCCAGCATTTCATCTCTGTTCCCCAGAGTGAATATGTTTCTTCCCTTTCGTCCTCTTTTCAGGCTGTGCATCTCCAGCCTGGCATTCCCTTCAGCTCACCCCATCCCCAAGGCAGTATTACCGCCGCAGTCTTAGTGTGTGGGATTTTTCCTTCTTTTGTTTATCTTGTTAATATTTGTTTGCTCTGAGAATCAGGGCAGTGATGGAACAGCTTCAGTGTTTACATCTCCTTGGAAATACGAACTGAGGCTCCCCTGGGTGGCTTTGGAGTTGTTGGGCTATGCCAGGAGCTAATTCTGGTCAAAGACCCCAGCATGGTGTCACCTCTAGGTAGGAAGGAGAAATGAGATTTCATGCATCCGATCCTGGGGAGAGGAGCTGTGAGCAGCAAGAAGGCTGCAGGGTTTCTTTGCCCAGCCTTCTGTTTACAGCCCCCGAGAGCCCAGCCTGAGCCCAGTGGTGTGGAGCAGTGACACAGGGTGCAGATAGTTGTGCCCTTGTTGGCTTTGGGTATTACTGATTGCAGAACTGGAGACGTGGAGGAGCTAAGCAGACACTTACACTCTTCTTGGACCTGGGATACTTTGTGTGGATGTACTTTGCTGTGAAGTGTGGAACTACCCTAAGCCTGCTAACCTTGCCCTTGTTAGAGAAGGAATGGATTTCTTTTTCTACAGCTTGACACTCTGATCAGTATTTTACAGGTAAGATCTGTGTGCTCATCAGCAGGAAGGAGCCTTAGATCTTCAGTGCTGTGACTGCTTGAGAGAACCTCATTCTCCATCAAGCCACCTGCAGGTTTTTCATGGGGTTTTGAAGAAACTTTAATTTTTTTCTCTTTTTTTTTTTTTTAATTTCTAATCTGTAAAATGGAAATTTTAATACTGCCCCTGTGCCTTGTCTTGTCTACTTGTCACTGTGAGCTTCTGAGGCAAATATTGATGTAGGTCTTAGTATGGCAGAGCACTGTGTTCTGTAGAAGTGCTGCAAGAACAGTACTGTGAATTGGGCAAGGAGCAACTGTGCTGATGGTCTGTGGTAGTTCATAGTTTGGGATGTGGGCATCATGTGATGTGTCAAGTATTGCCTTCTGCCCAAGTCCAGTGTAA
Organism: Florisuga fusca; assembly: GCA_038090715.1. Lineage (NCBI taxonomy): Eukaryota > Metazoa > Chordata > Aves > Apodiformes > Trochilidae > Florisuga > Florisuga fusca. Next base: position 3,708,418 of record JAAWXA010000032.1, read on the forward strand.
GAAATGTGCTTGTTTTGGGCAGCATGGATCTTCTCACCAGGTAGATTGCATGCATGTTGGCCTCATGTGAGCTACAGGTTTGACTTTTAATCTGGCCAGGTGGCTGGTACAACACAGAGTATTGTTGTATCAATTGAAATGTGGTTTCTTTTGACTAATTTTTTCTTGTTAATGATGCTTCCTGTTTCTGTCAATTAAGAAGTGTTCCCACAGGGGCATGCTAAAGTTTAATTTAAATTTTTCAAAGCAGTTTCAGATAAAGGAGTGCAATTCGTGCACCCAGGTAGTTTTCTAGTACCTGGCATGAAGTTCTGTCTCATCTTTCCATAAATTATGGAGTGCCTGAAAAGTTAGAATTTCTTCTGCATGTGGAGAAAGCACTGTGCTTAATCTCTACTTCACTCTGCCACCTCTCTTGTTCCAGGCTGGAGAGCAGAAAGGCTCTCTTCTCCCTGCAAGGGGACCATCCCTCCACATCTCACCTGCTTGTTCTGCATGGCCAGGACAGCAGTGATTTGAGGTACAGTGGTGCCACTCCTTCCACCGCTGCTGGTTTTTCTCTCTTGCAGGTCTCACTTTTAACTTCAGAGCTGTGCTGAGTGATTCTTATGTCTCAGCTGTCAAGTGAAAATTGGTATCCAGCTAATCACTAGCCCAGTATCTAATCCAGACCTGTTTAATTATCACCTGCTCTCCGACACTGGGTACAAGGCAGTGATTAGGGCAGCACTCTGGAGGCAGAACAAAGCGGGTGCTGCTGGGATTCCCAGAGCAGGGGTCAGATGCTGTTGGTATTTGGCGACCTCATCTCCTGCACATGTGCATGGGGAAATGCGTTGACGCTCACTGAAAGGCCGAGTGATTTATTTTTATTGCAAGGTCCTTTTGAAATTGTTGCCAGCAGTGACTGTCCTTCTGGCTGGAAGTGTTTGGAGCTGGAGAAGGGATCCTAAACTTAATAAGCAGTGTCAGTCCCTTAGCAGTGGTGAGCCGCGGGCATGGTGCCCCTGCCTTTCCTGCCAGCTCTTTGTAGCCTGGGTTGGGGGAGTTGTTTTATTTTGATTTTTGTAAATTTGTTTTTCAAATTTTGAATTGGAAACTCTGCTGTCTGCAGAAGACCGTTGTCTGTCCCGTAACCCTGGTGGAGGGTACCTCCATGTCAGCATGGATTTCATATGGGGAGAGGTTTGGAAGAGGCCTGTGAGCAAAAGGGCCTCCAAACATGCATGCAACTCCCTTGCATGCACACATCCTTTGCGGTGCTTTGAACAGCAGCAGCCTGGCTGTGAGGTGACTGTCACTTCTCCATCTTCTGGCCAGTCCCTGTAATTTCTGTGCAGAGGTCAGTGCTTAGCCACGTGAGAGGCCACAGCACCCCATCTCTTGTGCTCCCCACTGCAGAAGGTGTGTGGCTCCCTGCCTGCTCATGTGAGATGTGCTGCCACGGTTAACTAGGGTCCACGGAGGTTATTTTTTGGTCACGTTGCATATAGGTTACTGCAGCCTGTGGCTCTGTCTCCTGGGCTGCTGAGGGTTTGGCAGAGAGCTGCTAACCACTGTCTGTGCTTGTGGTGGGAAGTTCCTGTAACACTGCCCATGCTGGGGGGTGGCCCATCGACACTGGAGCTGATCCTGGCTGTAGCTGCTGCTGGAGGCTGTTTCCAAGTGTTGTTTGTGGCAGTGGTGGTGAGGGGCTGCAGCAGTGCCAAGGCTGGAGTGCAGATGGAAAGGAGGGTTAGTTGATATTTGCTCCTTCCCTGGGTTGTATTGTCTGTGCCCGGCAGTGTGTGTTCTGCTGTTGGGACCCAGCTGTTACTGACTCTGTAGGTGTCCAGCTTTGTTGTAGTTGGAGCTGTGATCCGAAGGCCACATTGGATGGCAGTCATAGCCTGGTTTCTTTGCCCAGGGGTGGCATTCAGAAAGCCAAGTTAGCCAAATCAGGCTGCAGACCAATTTCCCTAAGGCCTTGTCTGTACTATTCAAACAATGAGGATTTACAACAGCTATTGAACTTGTTTGCATCTAGAGCTGGTCAGAATTTTTTTTGCCTGAATGTATTTTCTCCAAAAATATGGTGTTATGTTGAAGCCAGCATTTTTCTTTCTGCGGTATTGTTTTCAATTATGTTTTTGATGAGAATGTTTCTTAATTTTAAGCCTCTCTTGTAATCTCTGAAAAAAAGAGAAAGATGAGTCAAGAAACCTTTGCCCATCCATGAGAATGCAGCTGTTTTGATGCACTTCTTTGTTTTGAAATCACCTGGAGAACTCTGGTCCCCCAAATCCCTGCGCAGAGCAAAAATCTATGTCAGTATCCCAGAAATTGCCATGAAGTAAATCTGTGCATCTTGACTGTGTGTGGTGCAGCTGTGCTCCAACATGGTTCAGTCTCTGAGGTCAAGGCCAAACACCATTAAAAATGGCTCATAAACCACCATAATCTGGGTGGTGACCTGTGCATTGTTTGTTGCTATGGGATGGTAGTTGTGGCCCCATTGCTCAGTTTTCTGATACCTGTTGAAATACAGCTTCTGAGTTTAATCTGGAATTTGGCTGTTCCCAAATCCCAGACCTTGGCTTACTTGCAGAGTGGATCCTGGATCTTCTGAGTGGTGGTATAAAGAGAGATGTTTCTTCCTATGCAGCTACAGTGAGAGCAGGATGGGCAGCTGAGGAGGCAGTTTAGAGAGGGTTCTGAGAAAGAAGGTGCTGTCTTGAAGGCATGGAGACAGATGGTTCATGAGCCCAAGGCCCATGTGCCCTGAGCCTTCATTAAGTCCCTCTTCTCCAGCATACTCCTGGCCTCCTTCACTTGTGATTTCCCCATCTGGTCTCTCAGCAGGCAGAGATGTCAGGGTCTGAACTTTGAAAAGTGGAGGTAGTTACCCACCACCACAGATTTGGGGACGGCCAGGGAAGAAGAGCACTTGGGAGTATAAGCAAAGAAAATGTTTTCCCACACAGCTTTTCTGCTGCACAGATGTGTTTGGCTTTGGTCCTCTATCAGGGTGGGCATCAGTTCCTCCATCTTGAAGGATGTATATACAGAGGTGTAGGGAGCATAGTTAAAATTCCTCAAGTTCTTTTTGAGCTCATGGTACTTGAAGCAGTGGGAAGCTTTGTGCTTGTCTGCGTGGCAGTTGCTGAACTGTTCTGAGGGTAGCTGCTCTAATGAAGTGCTTCTACTCCATCCTTAACTGCATCCAACTAGATATAACTATGTTGTGGTTTAGGATATTTGATCAGTGTAAAAGCCCTCAAAGGAGAGCTGGGCTTGCAGAACACTGCAGGGACTGGGCCTGCAGGATGTTACCTTCATGTTGTTGCACCAGCTTTGTATCGTTCTGCACATCTGATGAGGCAGCAGTCAGGCCTGTGTGGTTTTGGTGCTTCCTATTCATTTCCTCCTCTCTCCATCCCTTGTTTGTTATTCAGAGCCTGACCTTCTGACCTGTGATGGATGGATGGTGGTTTTCCAGAAGGGGGATGTGGCACCACGTGGCTGTGTTACTGTTTGTCCTGGTGGTGCTGGCTTGTTAGGCAGCAGCTGGCAAGTTAAATAAAACTTAATCCTGATGGTGGCTGCTCTTGGAAATTTTTTGACCAAAGCCTTTTGTGAAGGCCTTTTGGAAGGCATTGAATGAAGGTACAAATCTGGGAATTAGTCTAATCTCTGTGACTTTGCTTTGTCCGTGTGCTTATCTATGTAATGCCATGGTGGCTGTAGGAGACTATGTGAGCTCTTGGGCCGTGAATATCAGTCTCCAAGTACTGTATTAGCTTGCAGAGCTGAAGTATTAGTGTCTCCCTGAGTCCCTGCTCTGAAGATCTTGGTTTCACTTGTTCCCATCTCTGTGTTGTTGCTGCTCTAGTGCTAATGTTGAGCCTGTCCAGGAATGGTCTGGTATTCTCTGGAGGCTTTGGCAGGCAGAGATGGCAGCCTTTGGCAGCCTGGTGCTGACCTTCCTGTGCCATGTAATCCTGTGTTGCAGTGGAGGGTTGGGACTCTTGTGGTGGTTGTATCAGTTACTTATTAAAGGAGCATGCCAGAGGCATTGTTTTTACAGCCACAGCAAGCTATTGAAGGTAGCAGAAGCAGCATTTGGGTAACCCTCTTCACTAAGTCCTTTGTGTTAGTTATACCCTCCCTGGGGTATCTGTCTGTGTTCTTGTTAGTTAAAATTTCCTGTCTTGCAAGAACTGGTGGAAAAGAAGATTCAGTGAGCAGTGACTGAATTGCTGCAGTGGAGTCTCTCCTTCTGGTCCTGGCTGAAGAAGGGAAGGCTTCCTTGCATGACTTGGAGCAGAGATCTGTTTCTGGGAGAGCTGGCACTGGCTGCTGTGTGGGAAGGTCTTTCCTCTGCTGGTTTTTGACCTGCCCCTGGGGTTTGGAGTGGAATTTATTTGCTACGTGGCCGCTCTGATCGCTGGCAGCTGTCTCTGTGATAGGCTGGGATTTCAGGGTCTGGGTAACAGAGGCTCTGGGTTTTTCCCTGCTTTCTGATGGCAGTAGCTCCTGCCATGTACACGCTGGTTCTGAGGACACTGAGGGTCTGCCAGAGAGGGTCTGTGTTTTGAGAGCTCTGGCTCTGCAGGGTTTATCATAGTGGGGAAGCTGGTGCTTGCACAGTAGCCTGTCCACTCACTGTGCTGCAGCTTCTCCCTCAGCATTGCTCTGTCCTGCTCTGACCTGCTTGAGACTCATTGATCCTTCTGTGTCTTGCCATCTGCAAGCAGATAGCTTGTCCTTTGTGCACCACACTGTGCTGTGCTGCTGTTGTTGACAACCAGAGAGCAGTGTCAGAAGTGTGGTGACAAACCTGGCTTTGTGGACAAACCTGATGTGATCAGCAGGGCAGGGAGAAGGCTGCTGCTGTGCTGGTGGCTGATAGCTGGGTTGGCCCCAGGGTGCATCAGCTTCTCAAACTTAAGTTTTTTTCAGAAGCTGTGATGGATATGCAAACTCGTTACCCCTGTTTGCATTTGGCTAACGAGCTGCCCCAGTTTATAGAGCCCTGCCTCGCTCAACCAGTATTTTAGTGCCATTTGCAGAGAGACTTGCCTGTGGGGCCATCTGAGGCTCTGCTATACTGGAAGCCCATATGCGGGCTTGATGGAGGAAGACTTGTTATTGCTCTGTGCTTATTTGAATTTTTTCTTACTGGCTTTTGTAGCTCTGAGAAGGGTGGATTTTCATGGCCCTAGCTTCACAGCTGAGTCCCTTACAGCAGACCTCCCAACTCTCTTAGACCCAGAGCTGATAAAGACACTGAAAGTCCTGAAGGGCATCCTATGAGATGAATTTTCCTTCCAGAGTGAAAATGTTTCATTTCAGCTGGGGTCAAACTGTGGTAAAACTTAGATTATTCCCTGCCAAGACATTCTGGAAGCAACAGAGGAGTGTTGGGGTGGCAGCATCTGCTTCAGCTTAGGGTACCCTCTATCTGAGTTTGCTTGGGGCAGCTTTGCCTTACTGCAGAGGTATGTAACATCTATGCATGATGTGCACATTAAGTCTGATGTGTCTGAGCTGGGTCAGGCTCCTACAGTCTGTGCTTCTATGTCCCCTCCAAAAAAACCAAACCACAAAACAACATGGGAGTTTGCTACAGCAACATTGCCTTTGGTGCAGTTGGTACCAGTGCTCTGGTAATAGGAAGCAGCATGGCACACATGCTCTCCTCTGTAGTGAGATGTGGAAACTGCGTCTGGCCTTGTTGTCTACAGGGACAAGGTGAGCTCCTGGTCCATCAACACGTGGTGCTGCACAAAGTGTTGTGACTTTACATGTGACTAAAGGAGAGATGCTTCATGGCAATTTGATGTTGACATCACAGATAATTAGGAAGCCTGAAAATCAGGGTCTTATAACTTGGTTTATCAACAGATCCACAGATGTGGGAAATGGCTCTACTGCAGTAGTAATGTGTGACAAGTCTTTCTGGGCTGCCATTGGGAATAGTCAATGTCTAGGTGACCAGTGCAGCACAGGGATATTTACAGACTGTGGCCAGGTTGTTCTGCCTCCCACTGCACTTCTCCATCCTTGAAGGAGCTGGAAGTTGGCAGCTCTGGTTTTGAGACTCTCCTCAAGATGAACATTTCATGTCACATGTGATGGTGACTTCTGGAGGTCACTGACTGTTATGCAGCCTTTGGAGCAGTTGTCAGAGATGGCAGGTGGGAAGGTTTTGAATGGTATGCAACAGGGTCAGGCCTGGGAGTTCAACAGTGTGAAAGAAAAGCATCAGCTCTGAGTTGGACTTGGCCCTGCAGATGTGGGCTACAGTGCTTTAGTAATCCAATGTGCTTTAGTAATCCTCTTCTAAATTGTGGGGAAATTCACCCTGTTATTGAAACACCTGCTAATCCCTGCTGTAGAAGTGAGTCCCTGCAGGATCTGGACTGAGTTCTGTACATGGCACCTCATGCAGACTACAGACTAATGCCAGTCATTGCTTCTGGCTGGGCTGCTGAAGCAGAAAAGCCTGGCTGCTTGCAGGAAGCACCTTCCTTCCAGATCAAGACCAAGACCTGCACCCTGTTTTGGTAAATCTCTGGCACTCTTTTGAAGGAGTCCTAGGCAGGTAGTGTTCTCTCAGCTGCCTAGATACTGCTTTGTCCAGTGGAACAACCGTCAGGTGTCAGGAAGAGTCCTGTGGACCAGGGCTTTAATAAAGGAAAAAGAAGTATTGTTGTTGAGTGTAAACCAGCTGTAGCATGGTAGAGACAGCTCACATTTTCCCTGCTGCTTTTTTTTTTTTTTGTCTTTTAATTTACACTAATTGATTGGCTCCTGTGTTATGGCTCCCATCTGCTTTCTGAACCTCTAGTTGAGTGAGCTGTACCAGCACATGCTTGGTTTTATTATGACTGGAGCATCTTTCTTGTCTTCTTCTTCCAGCAGTTGAACGGTATTTGCTTGCTTGCTGGGTGATGGCTGGAGGGCAAACTTGGCTGGCCTGGTAGAAGATGCTTGATAGGAGATGGCTTGTTGTGTTCTTCAAGGGTTTGGCCCTGTGCCTTGGAAGGAGTTTGATGAAGATGGCTGATACTAGCTGAAATCAAGGAAGTATATAAAAGACTACTAAAATGTGCTGTATTTGCTGTCACTCTGTAGTGGAAATTTCTTTTAGCATCCCCAGCAGTTCCACCACCAAATGTAGGAGAGGAGGTGAAAGAGCTAGCCTTCCTTCACTTCTGGTTGGTTTTGTCTGCTAATAGACCTATGTAGGAGCTGATTGTTTAAACCCTTGGTTTTCTCAGAGTTCTTCCTGGCTTGCTGACAGATTCCTGAGAGTGAAGTGAATAGTTCAGGTTGTGCCAAAATTTTTTCTGGGCGCAAAGGTGAGGAAAAAAAGAACACGTCCCTGTTCTAGCAGTGGTCAGAAATGGTTCTTATGAGCATTCAAACACCTCATGCTGTCCACTGTCTCTTGCATTTTAGAACTGAAAGGATGGAGTATCACTGCATTTTTTTTTTTTTTTCTGCAACAGCCTGGGATTGGGGACAAAGTTCTTTCTTTGTCACCATGCAGCTGTTGTGGCTCTGAAAGGCTCTTCTTCGCGTGAGTCCTTCTCATTGTATTTGGCAAATGTTTTGTGGTGAAACTTAGTTTTGAGCTTTATTAATTCCCTGTTGGTTTTATAGAGGTTCTCTGTATGTCTTATAGACCCAGTCAGCAAAGATGTTGCTGATGGTAGCCCAGCTGGCTGTGAAGAGTTGGTGCAGTTGTCTAGAGTCTGTTATCCTTCAAGGCCCCTTCCCACTGGGTAGGAGGTTGGGCAGGTTTTCTTGGGAGACTTGGAAAAGTTGTTTGTGCCAGGAGAGAGTAATGTGAGCTGGTCATTGTCTTGAGGGCAGGACACGTGTGGAGGTTACTTTGTCATCTCCTGGTGGAGGTCTGTCATTAAATACAAATTAATTCTTAACATGATGAGGGAAGCAAACCTCACCCCTCCTCCCCGCAGACAGCCGCTTTGGTTGAGTTTTCCCAGATCTGCTCCGGAGGTGGCCAGCAGAAAGGTCCTCCAGGGGCTGGTGCTGGGTAGGGCTGCTGTGCTGGCAGCCCGGGACAAGGGGGTGCTGGCGAGCAGGCGGCTCTGTGGCAGCTCCTTGCTTCCCCAGGTGTGGAAGTAAAAGCTTTCAGACTGTGTTTCCCACCCTCCCCCTCTTCCCGTTTTCCCCCTCTTCTCTCCTTGCTCTCCCGCTGAGTTGATGCTTTTCCAGGAATGAGCTGTACTGCTGGCCCAGCACATTCCACAGCAGCAGCGCTTTCTTGGCAGGAGCCTTGCCTGCTGTTAAGAAAAAGCAGGACTGAGTTGGCGTCCCTCAGCTGAGGGCCAGAAAAGGAAGGCCTGGTCCTTCTTTGCTTCTCCCACAGGAACTGCATCAGGATTTTACCCTGTCTCGTGTGTGTCTGTTCATCAGAGGCTTCTTTGTGCCTGTTTCCTCTCCCACCTTGAATACAGGGCCAGCTCTTGGTCACTGCTATGTCTGGGGATGTCTCAGCTCCCTGGAGGTTGTTTCTGCAGACATTTAACCTCAAATCTTTCTTTCTTGGAATGAGTCCTTCCGCTTGGTGTCCCTGTGTTAGGCCATGCAAGCTCTTAAGATGTTGAGGAGCTGAAGTTGAGCTACCAGGGTAAAGATCTTGTCTGGGCTTCTGTTGGGAGTTCCCCGTTTGTTCCAATTTCCAATTCAAAGAGATTGAAAGTGTCACTGAACCTTCCAGGGCCTAGAGAATGATTCCTTTGATGATGTCTCTGAATGTCCTTCTGGGGGCTGGAAGCATCGCTGGGGCAGGGTGGATTAATTACTGTGGAGGTGGGTGCTGCAGTCCCTGAGCAGCTTGCTCCTCCCGGGTGAGGAGAGGCCTGTTGGGCTTGTTTGCAGAGCAGGGCTGCAGCCAGATGGTCACTCCGGAGATCAAGGTGGGAGGGGCCTCTGGGGCTCTTGGGCTCACTTAGAAATCAAAGTCTGCAGCTTTGCTTTGATAAGTGCTGCTCCTGGGCATGCCTTTGAGGTTGGGTGGCTCATTGCTAAATGCCATTCCTTTTCCAGTCTTTTGACTAGATGAGCAGGAGGCCTGTCCTCTGTCATCTCCCACCCAGTGGTGCCTGTAGGACTGAGCACAGGGTCCAGCTGGAGCCAAGAATCTCCTGGACAAAGGGGGTTGTGGTTGTCCTGGTGTATGTCCAGTGGAGGGATTGCAGATGTGTTGATGAGGGGCTCTTGGGGAAAGCAGTTGCAACCTTTGATCTCTGTTCAGCCCCTGCCTGAGTGGCCGGGTCCATGGGGCAGCAGTGGTGAGCACAGTTGAAGGAAGCTGTAGAGATTACTTCCTGAAAAAGAAAGAGGCAATATATTCCTGTGCTTCTGCTTATGGGCGTGATGTCCCTGCTCCTGAGGAGAGTGGGTGAGTGGGTAACTTAAAATGGGGTGACCTGCACCCTGAAGAGTCCTTGTAAAGCTCCCTTGGTGTGTTAGGAAAGCAGAGGAGGCCTCTCCTGCTTAAATGCAAAATTGTGTTGTTGTGTTAGCAGGACAGCTGGTTTGTGCTTCTTGATACTGAAAAAATACCCCAGGTAAAGGCAGTGCTGCAAGGGAGCTTATGTTAATTAACATGTGCAGGGACAGGTGGGAGGACCTGTCTGGGGAGGAGGGTCTGACAGAGCTAAACCACCGAGAGATCTGTTTCCCTTTTTACGCTGTAGTACTGTGTAGAGAAGCAGTGGAGAATATCCTGTCTGGGAGCTCAGGAGGGAAATGAAACCGGGACACTGATGGTGCTTGTCACCCCAGCTCACTGTGCAGTTTATACACTATGAAGTACTCCTCCTCACACAGGAGGTGAAAATACAGAAGTGAAGAATCCCTCAAGAGTGCCCTGGCACTATGGAGACAGGCAGCTCAAATACTCCTGCCCAGTTTAACGTGTGCTGTTTGCCTGCAAAGCCCAAGGTCTTGATGATACCTGAGTGTACTCTCTAGTTGGGCCTGTAGCCCTTGTGGGGGTTGTACCCCCATGGAAAACACAAGTGTTATGCCTGGGCTTAGTCTAACAAACAAGATATTTTGCATCCAAAATATCAAGTCTGTCTGAAAATTGCCCTGTCCAGTTCTCTCTTCTGCTGGAACGACTGCCCTGATGGCCCCAGCCATGTCCCTGTGATTGTCCCTGTGGCCCCAGCATGTGGTCTTGCAGAAAGGAGGAGGATTTTGCTCTAGAGCTAGGACAGTAGAACATGAAGGTACTTCCTTTTGCTATTCATCTTTAATAATTTATGCAATCTTTTGGAGGCAAGACATCCCTGCCCTAAGGGGTGTGTGCTGAAAGTCTTGAAAATAAGATCACATTTCTTTTGTGTAAATCCCTGAAGCTTGGGGTATTGGTTAGAAACATCTCTTGATTTTTGTTTAGTTTTGTTCTTTTTTCCATGGTTCTGCGAGCTGTAGGAGATGGGGGCTGTTAAGGTCAGGGGAGTGACCCACCTAATCTGTGCACTTTGGAGGGCAACATTGCAGCTGACAGTTAAGTTTAACATTGAATTTTTGGGCTTTGCAATGTTGGAAAAAAAGTTGCTATTGTGTGAAGGTCTTTCAATGATTGAACCAAATGAGGAAAAAGATCTTACTTTTTTTCATCTGCTCTACTAGCTTTTAATCTCTTTAGTGTGAAATTGTCACTGCTCAGTTGTTTTATCAGTCTTTGCACCTCCTTCAACAAGACTGCTTTTCATCGTGGCTATCGAGCTAACATGCTTGAGGGGTGTCCTTCTCTCACCTCCCTTCATGGTACTGACCCACCCAACTCCAGACTCAGCTTTTCTGATGACTGCCTCGGCCCCAGCATGCTTCTTTCTGAGTACCCTCCTCATTGTGAGCCCGTAGATAGACAAGATGGGGGGGTGAGGGGACAGGACTGCCAGAGATGAGCAGCAATCGCTGCTGAGCTCCATCCTGCATCCACATCCGAGGTTCAAATCCTCCGGCTGCAGCCTTTGCTAGCTCCTTTTGTATTTCTTCATGCCCTGGGCTCACATTACTCCATCCGAGTTTGTTGCTGGGACCCCGCTGTGGTTAGCAGGTCCTGCTCAGGAGAGAGCAGAGCTGGCTGAAGCTGGAAATTCCCTTGTCTCCCCAGCCTCACCAGGGCTGGAGGCCACCGTGGGGAAGCAGGGAGGCCGGGAGCACAGCAGCTGCGCAGCCCAGGGTCTCGGACACGGCACAGCTGTGTCCCAGGCTTGGGGTTTATGGACTCCTTTCTCTCCTGTGCACACTCTCTTGTTCCCTGTTTTTCCTTCATTCCTAGGACGTGACTCTGTGATATAAAATACCCTCTAATTTCCTGAGCTGGGCTGGGGCTCCCTGGAGAAGGCAGCGTCTGCTTGTTTGTCCCTCGCCTGCCTTCTGCATCCTTGTTCCAGGCTGCCGGCTGTTCCCTCCGGGAGGCAAGCTGGGAGCGTGGCATCTTCCCAGGCCATGGGGAGGGGGTCTGCCGGCTGCTTTCGAAGAAGCCGATGGGAAGATGGGGCTGGAGCCGCATTTTCTCCGCTTTCCCTCTCTGCTGCCGGGGCTGCCCCTTCCCTCCCCTCCCCCAGCTGCACGGAGCAGATGTACTGCTTGTGTCAGCCCTGGCAGCCCCTCTGCACACCCCAGCCGGGATCCTGCGGCAGCCAGAGAGCCTCGTCCCCTCCTCCCCCTCTTCCCGGCTTGGCCCCGTGTGGCTGGGGACGGCGTTGAATCATCCGCCCACTCTGCCTGCCTCCCCTGTAACCCTCCCTCCCTCCTTTCTCCCTCCTGCAGGTCTCTTTGTTGGAAAATTCAAGGCAGATGAGTGCCGGGGAGCGCTGGGCCCGCGGGCCAGGCAGTGAACATGCAGCTTGGCCGCAGCACGTCGCCCGGCCCTGGGGACAGGACTGGGGACAGGACCGGGGCCAGCGAGTGCCGGTTCTGATGGGCCATGCTCCGTGTAGAGCAGCAGTGCCAAGGGGGCTGAACCCATGCGGTCCTGGACAAGGCTTGGGTTCATGCAGAGGGATTTCCCTGGTTACCATTCTCTGCTGTGTTGTGCCCAGTCCCCAGCAGAACTATGAACACAGAAAAATCTGAAACTGAGCTGCCCTGATGGACAGTAGACTGAAAGCAGTCTCTCTGAAATAAGCCTTGGGCAGATGTTTTCCCTGGGCCCTGGTGACGCCTGCTAAAAGGAAAAGCTTTTAGACAATTGAGAGAGCCCGATTTCCTTCTAGAGATGCTCTTGTGGGACTCCCCAACTCATACCCCATCAGCATGGGGGGTGTCTTCCTACCATACACATGGGATGGTTTTCCCTCCCAGCGTATCCACAGGAAGGTTTCATCTCATGGCTGCCTCCCTAATGCAACCGTGGAGGAGAAACGTGGCACCTCTCACAGCTCCCCCAGAGGCCGCAAGGCTGGTGGCTCCTGACGGGAACCTGCAGTCTTGTTTGTGTGAGAAGTGTGGCTTGAAGAGAGCGGTGAGAGGTGGGGGAGAAAGGCTACAGCTCCTGGCTGAGGCTGGCAAGGAATGCAGGGCAGAAATAGCTGGGACGGAGCTGGGGGGTGACAGATGTGAGCAGGGCTGTGCAGATATTCCTGCTCAGCATGTGCCTGGCTCCAGCACTATCAGTTTTTGCTCTTTAGAGTCTAAATATATAATCCATTGTGCTCTGGCATCTGGGTGATAAACAGTGATAAATAATGTAGTGGCTGGGGAAGGAGGGAGAAAACTTCTCTGGGGTGGAGCTGAACTTTGGGATGTCTGGGGCAGCAGTGGGGTAATAGGAGTGGTGAGGGACCATTCCTCAGGGTAGAGGGAGCTTGTTCTCCATCTGGTGTTGCAGCTGAAGGTGGGCAGGGGGACTTGGTGGTTGGTTTCCTCTGCCCCCCACTGGAAACGGAATAGTTCATTTGTGCTTAGTAGTTGGTCACCTTGACCCTGCGAGTATATCACCCTATCCCTTCACCCACAGGCAAGGCTCTGTGTCCCTGAGCAGGCAGCAGACAGCACTGAAAATTGGCTCTGCCTGAAGTACTCTCTAGGAATTGGATGAAGTCCAGCCTGTTGGCGACAGTATGAATGGATGCTAGTACAGCCAGGCCAGGGTGCATGTGTGTGTGCCCTTGGAAGTGAGGAGACAGCTTGCCTGTCTTGGAAGGGCTTGATTTGGGCACTGAAGGGGATGGGTCCTGGGGTAGACTGCTTGTGTTTGACACTCATCCTGGGCTGCAGGGGCTGGCATGGGATATGCTGAAGAAGCATTAAGGGGTTTAATCCACCCTCACTGCTCCTTTCCTGCTTTTTCCTGCTTCTCCATCTGTGCAAGAGGAATTATCTCACATCCTGGGAGTGGATTAGCCTGCTCAAAGCAAGGCCTCCTCATCTGTGCCTTGTCTGGGGATGAGTAGCATTTGTCCAGACCTATACTGGCTCTCCAGTTTGCACAGGGATCCTGAATGCTAACTGCCAGCAAAGATGTGGCAACATGCTGCCTTTTACCCCTCGCTGAGCGTGCTTGACACTGGAGCAACCAGCACGGCTGGCAGGGTGGAGCAAGCCGGCTCCCCAGGTTCTTGTCTTCCAGCATTGTTAATTTGCCTTTTGCTGATGCCTTGAGAGTGCTGGTGAGCCCTGCTGTCCTGTTTCCAGTGACGGTTTGGGCAGCTGTTGGCACACCAGCAGAGTACCTGTTTCTCCGAGCCCAAGTGTGCTCCGAATCGATGGCAGCTCCTGGACTGTGTGGCAGTCTGGGGCAATGGGTCACAGCTCTGCAGCCCACGCTTGCATCCTCTTCAATTCTCCGTGAGTTTGGGACTGGCTTGGGAACCCTTCAGAGCAGTTGGTGGGATCCCACCTCTATGTACTCAGTTACTTCCTTATAACCTACTTTTTAATAGTTAATTTCCCTTGGTTTCACATTTGTTCCTTTGTTCTCTTTTTTGTTGGATTCTTTTCCCCCCAAACGTTATTTATTCACTGTTTAGTTACAACATCATTTTTAAAGCACAGTATGTGTCAAGCTACCTTAGATACAGCTTGGAAGGGGAAATTAATGTCACAAACTACTTGTAAGATGTCGTTGTGTTAAATAAAAGTGCTTAGAATGTTGTCATGGAGCAGAAAGGAAAATGAACTTGTTAGAGCCTATTTTTTCATTACATTTGATTTATCAAAGATATTATTAATTGAATGACGTGAATTTAAAAGCTGTTTTGATTGCAAACTCACTGTGGAAAAAGTATGTAGGTGCCCAGTGATATTTAAAATAGGAAGAATATATTTTTTCTCTCAAGAAAAATGATGTTTTTACTGTTGGGGAAAATATTGTCAGCACTCCCTCCACTATGAACACTGATAATAATGTAGCTGTTTGTGTAATGCAGGAACAAGACATTGTGGCACAACTGTAAACTTGAAGTGATATTGAAATATTATGTGTATAGTTAAAAAGCAGCAGTAAGATTTGGGAGGCAGCATGTTTAATGTGTTTCACTTTCATCTGTTAGAAATCTCTGGCATAGGCTGTAATTCTTTCAGATCATTATAAAGAGGTTTTAAATTATGTATTTCTTTAGAAATAAGTGAACTAGAAATATGCATCAGTGTTTTTTACTGATTTAAACATGAATCAGAGGATGAAACATCTGCATGTGCACAGGAGAGCCTGTTTTGTCCTTGTCTTCTTTCCTCCAGCCTGCCAGCCATGGCTGTGGGCATAGGGGAGAGCTGCCAGTCCTCTCCCTGCTCCATCTCCAAGCCTGCACTGCCTGTTGCTGGGTGCAGACACACTCAAAGTCTCTTTTTCCTCTGGAGTCCTGGACCTAGATCTGACTGCCTCCTCTCCCCTCTGCAGGGTGGTGAAAGAAGAGATCTCGGATGACAATGCCAAGCTTCCCTGCTTCAACGGCCGGGTGGTGTCGTGGGTAAGCAAACCCCTTGGGTCGGTATCTCACTGCCTGTTTCTGCCCTCTGAGAGCCACCACTTTGTTACATAGTGCTGAGGCACTGAGGCTGCACATGGGGTGTGCCGACTGCTGAAGAAGCCAGTGAGCTGGATTACCACGCTCCAGTCCCTCAGCTGGAGAGGGAGCTGTGTGCTGGTTCCCCCGTGCTGGGGAAGACGTGGGATGCCTCTGTGGAGAGCTCGTGGTAGCTGAGTCCTGGCAGAGGTGGTGGTCCCAGCCCATCCGCAGTGTAACCCCTGTGCCCCTATGGCAGGGTCAGCTTTCCAAGGAAAGTCCTGCTCCGGTGAATGGCTCAAAGAGCTTAAGTGACTTTAGTGCTGGTGAAGTGGACTGGATTTGACTGCCCTGAAGACTGAAGGTACTGCCTGGGCAGCTGCCAGACAAGCTTTGCCCTCTGTGCTGTGCCATGCACATGCTTTGTCCCCTGTCCGCATGCCTCCCTCTGCCCTTGAGGGGACCCTCTGTTTGTGGGGGGAGAGGGTATTCAGTCTCTAGAGCCTGTCGTCCCTTTTCCTTTCTGCTGAACTGCAGTTTGTGCTGATGGGGGTGTGTGGATCTGTGCCAGGAGCAGAACCAAGACCCAAGTGCTTTTTTCCGGAGGCAGTGAAAAGCCTCAGCAAATCAGGCTACATCAGTCCCACTGTTTTTTTCTATCTCTACACCAAAGAGCTTGGCCTCAGCTGGTGGAGTGATAGTTTCAGGAGGGAGGGCAGTGGTGATTTCTGGGATGCTGGTGGAGGAGCAGGGTTTAGGGTGGGCTACCTGTGCCCCACACTTGGAGAAGTAGTTGTGCTGAGCTCTCAGACAAAGAGCTGGCCAAACACCGGCTGTCCTCCCTCTAGTGGTTAGCAGGTCCTTAGGAAACAGCCTGTCCAGCTTGCCTGCTGTCCCTGCTGCTGCTGCATCTGCCTGGAGACATCTCCCACCTCTCCCTTTTCAGCTGCCTTTTGTTTTCACATGCTCTGTGGGGAGTTCTGGAGGCCCTGAACCCTCCCCGCTGCTCTTTTTTTAAGCTGGGGAACTTTTCCTTGTGATCCACAGATCCACGCAGCTGCTGGCTCTCCTCTGAGGGGCTCTCTGGTTGCTCAGGGTGAGTGGCACAGATCCTATGCAGCTCCATGTGGTGTGACCAGTGCAACATGCTGCTGCTCTTCTCACAGGGAGCTTGTGCCTGGAGTTAGCACTGCTACTGGCTCTTGTGTGCAAAGGGTGATGGCAGTGACAGAGACCTTTATGCACAGCTGATGATCTCTTTTTTTCTCTCTGCTGAGAGTCTTCTTGGCTATGGGTGGTTTGAGGGCTCTGGGGAGGGAGCACTTGCTTTGCTGCTTCTGCCAGACTGGCTGGGATGAGGCTATTTTAGGAACTTGTTAGTAATTTTAGCTAGAGGGAAAGATGGGAGGTTGGATCCATATGAATATTTCCTGACAGCACAAGAGGTAGGAAAAGTGTAGGGTGGTTATCGAAACCTTCCCTGGAGGAAATCCCAGCCCTGGGAGTTTGAGAGGAAGGCAGCATCAGTCCCCCTGCTTGGGAATACCCCTTCTCCTCACTGCTGTTTGATATCTGCCTTTGGCTGGTTCCTCTGTCCAGATCTATTTGCCTGGTCTTGCCTTGAGATCTTCAAGCATAGAGCATTACGTGACTTTTCCCTAGGCCAGTGCTGGCCACTTGCAGCATCTCTCTCTCCTGTGCTCCTGGGCAGTGGCTGCCAGAGCAGGGATGTGGCCCTCAGGGAGTGGGATGTGTCCTGGGAAGACTTTGTCACCTGGGAAGGTGCTGGGAGCAGAGCTGGGCATTTGCCTGGGGCTTGCTGGAGGGAGGGAAGCTGAACCCAGTGTGAGACAAGAGCTGGTTAAACAGCTGTGAGAGCAGGAGCTGTTGGGCTTGTCCTGGGGCTTGTGGGACATGCTCTGCTGCTTTTGATACCTCAGGGTGCTCTCTTCCCTGTCTGCTGCCTTGACTGTGGCTTTTTCAGGGCTGATCTGTCTTCCTTGCTCCAGCTGCATCCCTGTGTCTGATCCTAGTGCTTCCCTGGCAGCAGAACTCCCTCCCGCTTGCCTAATTATGATCTCTGGGGTCCATTCTTCCCCTTTTATCATGGTTTCCCAAATTCTCAAAGATAGGCAGGGCAGCTCTGTGTTTCATCAGTGATGCTGGGAAACACTCAAGATGTGTGTAAACAGGCTGTGTGTGCCTCCAGCACCTAGGCTGGCATCTTCTGCCTCCATTCAGATGTGGTCCCCTCACCAGCAACCAGCAGAGCTGCATCTGCATTTACATGGGGCTGTAGGTTTTGGGCTGCAGCTATCAGCTCCTTTCCAGCCCATATTTCATGATCCTTCTGCACTGACCTACAGTGGGACATCCCTCACGTCTGTTCCATCAGCTCTCTCCTGTGCTGGCTGGTGGCTTGGCAGGTGGTTCAGGTACACTGGCCCCTCTCCTGGTCTCCTTGCCTCCATGAGCTGGCTCCAGGCTGACCTACAGTCTGTTTTTGTCTGGGGCAGATCAAGGTACTGGGTCCTGCAGACCCTCCCTGAGGCTGGGAGAGAGCCGGCCCCCCCTGCTTCCCCTTGCTGTGCAGGGGACTGACATGGGGCAAACATGAAAAACACATTGAAAGGTCCTTAAAGGTGACTGACTGACTAGCCTGTCCCTGGGGACTCACCAAGAGAGGGCTTTTTCTGAGCCCTGTCACGTCTCTTTGGGGTTCCTCAATTTCTCTTGAAAGACGGATTTTTTTTTAATTTTCATGACTGGCCTTGTTTGTATTAATCTTGCTCATCGCAGCTGGAAAGTGAGGAGGGCCCAGACATGGAGGGTGAGCTGGTGTTGGGGAAACCACTTTCCATTGAGCTAGTTTGAGATGTCCTCTGTTTCATCCCACTGCTGAGCGTGTTCCTCCAAGGAGAGGCTCCATCTCATTCCCACAGCCCTGAAATTGGTGTTTTATCTTAGAGCCAGAGGCACAGATACAGGTGTGCCGGGACTGTCCCAAAGCATGGCTGGTATAAAGAGTTCCTGGCATTTGACCCTTTCTGGAATTTCTGTGCTGCAGAAACTGTTGAGCCTGCCAGAGGATGGCTGGAGGTTGTGCCCAAGCCCGTTAGCTGCACACAACCTGAGTTTGCAAAGTATATGTGGAAGTGAGAAAAAGAGCATATTGGAGTCTATACCCCAGCTTCCATGGGCTGGGAAGGTCAAAGTCCTGTTGGGTCCCTTGTCTTGGAGGCAAAGGTGTAAGGGGCTGATGAAATTGAGGAAAGGAATGACTGGCAGCTGCCTCTTCTGATGTAAGCAGAACTGGGGAATCCAATTCCTGCTACAAGACGTGCTAAAAGTTACCTGAGTGTAAAAATTGTTCAGTGTGTGTGTGCAGATGATGTTAGAGTCTCCAAGCAGGGCTGTCAGCTACCCCGACTTCACTGCTGGGTCAGGAATTCCTGAGCCACAAATAGCCAGAGTCTGGGAAGACAGTGAGATGGAATGTTGCTACATGCTTGGCCTGTTCCATACACACTCCTGGGCATCTGCTGTTGTCCACCGTCAGAGATGAAATCCTGGGCCAGGCAGGCTTTTGGCCAGCTCAGTTGGCCACTCTTGTAAACGTTTTCTCATCACCTCAGCCATTTCATTCCTTGTCTCTCATCCTTCCAGCTGGTGTCTGCA
Organism: Florisuga fusca; assembly: GCA_038090715.1. Taxonomy (NCBI): domain Eukaryota; kingdom Metazoa; phylum Chordata; class Aves; order Apodiformes; family Trochilidae; genus Florisuga; species Florisuga fusca. The sequence goes on from JAAWXA010000032.1 coordinate 3,727,080, forward strand.
GAGGGTTCCCATTCAGATGCTGGCTCAGTCTGTGCTGATAACCAAACAGAGCTGCCGCCCTCCATGGAGCGCACGGGGGGAATTGGAGACTCCAGGCCCCCCTCTTTCCAGTAAGTTACCTGGACACCTCTCCTGATTTCTGAGGGACCCACAGTGACTTTGTTGTAAATCCAGACAGAGGCTGGGACACTCCTACCCAAATTGGCAGGGATCACAGCCAGCTAGAGGGGAGGAGGATGGGGCTGTGAGCAGATTAGAAGTGGAGCTGCATTATTCAGCAAGCAAGGACATGCTGAAAATAATGGAGGAAAGTTGGCAAATAGCTGGCACAGCCTCCCCCAGGCTTTTGTCCTGCACTTGTAAATGTGCACCCCCACCACTGCTCCTGTCCCTCAAGGAGAAAGCTGGTGAGTAAAGGCTTGCACTGACCAGCACAGAGGTAGCAAGAGCCTGTTTAAGTTGTTCCCTGTTTGACATTTTTGTTCCTTTTATCTCATCATAGCCCTAACACTGGGGGGAGTCGGGAAAACTTGGACAATGAGACAGAGACAGACTCAGTGGTGTCATCACAAAGGGAACGACCTCGTCGAAAAGATGGGCCTGAGCATGGTGAGTGTTGGTAACATGGAAAGAGCTCTTCGAGGCATGGCTGGGGCATGGTAGGGGTGCCAGCTCCATAGATGGGGCAGCCTCTGCTCTGTGGAACATGCCCAGCTCAGAAGGGCTGTTTGGTGATCTGTGGCCATAGTCTCACATTGGAGGCAGGAGCTAACACCTGTGTTGCATCAGGGCTTGGTTTTGAGAGCTCTGGAGACAAAGAAGATGTCTCCTGTAGAAGCATCAAGACCAGGAGACAGCACTGCTTCCAGCCTTAGTAGAAAAGCAGAGTGTGGTGTAGCCTTGCCACTCCTTGCTGCTCCCTGCACTGCTGGTGAAACAGTTGCAAGTCTTCCATGAGTTTAGCAGCATTGTTCCTAGTGGCCCATCAGCCTCTTCCCCATCCAGTAGTGATAGAGGAGGTATCCTACAGAAGATGGATCTGATCACAGCGTGGACTCAGAGCTGGCTGGCACTAGACAGGATTGTCAGATGGCCAGAGTCATTCTGAGAAGTTTGCAGTGAGCCCTGTAGAGGGGAGGGGGTGGTTTCCCTGTGACTTGTCTTAAGCACACTGAGTCTTGTCTTCCTGTAGCACCCAGGGTGAATGGGACAGTCAAAGGAGAGCGTCGTCGAGACCTGGCTGGGTACGAGAGCTCCTCCACGCTGATGAGCAGTGAGCTGGAAACCACCAGCTTCTTCGACTCAGATGAAGATGACTCCACCAGCAGGTAGGAGAGCTTAGGTCCTGGAGAAGCAGTAGCTTCCCCTTGCCTCCCAGCCCAGAGATATGCTGTTGTAGGGCACAGAAATCCTGAGTTCCGTAGTCCTTGTTCAGACCTACCTCAATCTTAAGTCTCACCCAGCAGCCCCCTCTGCTGTTGTCTGTCCCTAGTGCCCTGCAGTCCTCTATTCCCTGTGTCATTTTTGTAGCTTTCTTGCTGACAGAGCCACCACCCTGGCAGCAGAAGAGCTGACTCTCACTTTTACCTCTAGGTTTAGCAGTTCAACAGAGCAAAGCAGTGCTTCCCGTCTGATGAGGAGGCACAAGCGACGCCGGCGGAAACAGAAGGCTCCACGCATTGAGCGGGTAAGCTGGGGGCTGGGTGTCCTGGGGAGGGTGATACAGGGCCAGGTGGGCTGCCTAGTGGAACTCTCCACTTAGTGCTCCTGGGATGAGCAAGGTTTTGGCTGTGTTTGCTGTGGGCACAGCAGGGGATGGGTGGCATCCAGTTGGTGAGAGTCTGTAAGGCACTGTTAGCCCTTCCCAAACAATGCAGTCTCAAGAGCTGGGACTACAGACCTTGTCCTGACTGTGGAGAGGTCATAAGAACAGTGGCTGATGCCCTCTGGCTCTGCAAAGCTCCTAGCGTAAGGCTGGAGTTGTGGGTGGTGGCTGTGGTGCCACGGGGAGCACATGTGGAGGGAGCTGGGACTGGGCATGTTGTTGAGGCACAGGAGGACATGTTGTGTTTCACTTACGTTGCAGTCATCGTCCTTCAGCAGCATCACAGACTCCACCATGTCCCTGAACATCATCACAGTCACACTGAACATGGGTGAGTGGGAGGTGTGCATGAAGCCTGTAATCCTTCCAGAGGGAGATTGGGTGGTGGAGAGGGAAATGGGGAGGGGCCAAGAGAGCACATATGGGGAGTGGTGAGGAGATGGGCTCTGTAGGGAGATGGCTTGTCCTGAAGTACTGGTCTCTCAAGAGTTTTTATGTCTTAGGACATCTGTCTGGGACAGGGGTGCAGGTGACTATAATTAGGACATGGTATGACTGAGGTTATGGCTGCTTCTGCTGTTGCTTCATCATGCCTTCTTTTCTCTTTCCATCCCTGCAGAGAAATACAACTTTCTGGGCATTTCCATTGTGGGACAGAGTAATGAGCGTGGGGATGGAGGCATTTATATTGGCTCTATCATGAAGGGCGGCGCTGTGGCAGCTGATGGCAGGATTGAGCCAGGAGACATGCTCTTGCAGGTACTTCACACCCACATACCATCTTAAGACCTGGGAAAGCAGTAAGAAAAGACCCAGAAGCCTCCCTGCTCACTTTGCAGGCTAAATCCAGGAAGCTGCTCTGGGAAGAGGGAAGCTGAGTCACTGCTGAGCTGAGTGGGGAGCTCAGCCTCTGGTCACATTTCTGGGATTCACCTCTTTGCATTGTTTGCAGGTAAATGACATCAACTTTGAGAACATGAGCAACGATGATGCTGTGCGGGTGCTGAGGGAGATTGTGCACAAGCCGGGGTGAGTACTCGGGTTGTTCCTTGCCTCCATGGGCAGCTGTATGGTGTTTGCTTGTGGTGTATGAGTCGTGTTTTCCAACCATCTCTGCCAGTGGCTCTGCAGAAACTCAGAGCTTCTATCTTTAGTGTTGCTTTGATTCCTGGATTTTCAAGCCCAAAGCAAGAATTGCAGCCAACAGAGTGATGGTGAATTAGGATCTGTAGCCCTTTGCTGTCAGGATGCCTTCTCATCAGTGACCCTCAAGTGGGGTCATGTCTCGGGGTCACATCACTTTGTCCATGTGACTAAGGAAATCCATAGTTAGAGGGGGACAAGGGTGCTTTACTGGTAGCTTCCCTCTGTCTCATAGGAGAGAGACAGCATACAGCATCCATCCATCATGCAGGGTTCTAAGTCTCATCTTTTTGTTCCAGGCCCATCACCCTGACGGTTGCCAAGTGCTGGGATCCCAGCCCCCGGGGCTGCTTCTCGTTACCCAGGAGTAAGTGGATAGCTTACCCACCCTTAACGCTGGTGCCTAGCTCATGTGAGAGCCCTGCCTTAAGCACTTACTTGGTGGTTGTCTTGTTCCTCCTCTGTCTGTGTGACTCCATATGGCACTGAATTGGGGTTTGAGGGGGTTTCAGTTCTCCTGTTAGGAGGCTGCTCTGTCCTATTCCCAGGCCAAAATGCCCATATAAGCCCAGCCCTCCTTCCCACATCACGCTGGGGACGCGTTTCACTGGGGCAGGGGGGTCACTTGCTCGGGGCGCCAGAGGAAAGAGAAACCCCCCTTGAGCTATAGGGGGATCTCTCCCTCTGCACCTCTCCTGCTGACCCTCCCTCTCTTCTTTCTCTCCCAGTTGCTCCCCAGCGGATCTGGGCTGGGCCAGACTCTCCATGCTCCGATCCGGGTGAGTCCCGGCAGATGATGGGATGGAATGGGCTGCGCTGAGTCTCTGTCCCTCCCCAGAGGTTTTTTGATGCAGAAATAATTTCTCGTAGCTAGTGACTGACTCTTTCTTCACTGCAGGTGAGCCCATCCGGCCCATTGACCCGGCAGCTTGGGTGTCTCACACGGCAGCAATGACTGGCACCTACCCAGCGTACGGTATGAGTCCATCCATGAGCACAATCACTTCCACCAGCTCCTCCATCACCAGCTCCATCCCAGAGACTGAACGTAAGTCCTTGTGCCTCCGTGCTCCACCCACTGCACGGCTTTCTCACCTTCACTGTGCTGTAAAGGGAGCAATACATCTGCTTGGGGACAGCTGGGATGGGCAAGGTCTGCTCTGCCGGGGAACTAAGAGGGAGGCAGCTTTCACCAGGCAGGTGCTTGGAGCAGTGAGAGTTCTGGATGGGTGAATTAATACCACATTTTTCAGACTTCCACATAAGGAGAGTAGAAGAGCCTGGGTGTAATCAAGGAGCTGTGGGAGATGCAGAGGAAAGGCCTAGAGCAATTAGGGGTTACTGGCTGAGACTGTGGGGCCAGAGGGAGTCAGCTTGTCCCTGGAGCAATTGCCCTCCCAGAAGTAGATAGGTCAGGATGGAGGCAGCTGGGGGCGAAATACTTTGCAATGTGGCAAAGCACAGGGCTCTTCTGGTTGCTTTCTGAAGATTTTGGTTGATTCTAGTATACAGAGCCCTGAAGCAAAAGTCTAGAGAGCTGGGGCTAAAAGTCGGGAATTTGATGTAAGTTTGCATGGAGCAGAGAATTCCCTTGATGGGCTGTGTGGGCTCATTTGGCAGCTTTTGGATCTCAGCTGCTTGGGACTGTTTGAAAGGAAAGCAGCTCTGTCTTGGGTTTTGCACAAGGTGAAATTGCTGACTTGGGGAGGATAACATTGGAAGGCTGGAAGGGGGTTTACACAGCATGTGCCTCAAGGCTGCCTGCGATGTATTGTTCCCTGGCCCATTCCTCCTGTGTTTAGTGCTTCTGTGTAGCTCTGTTGTCTTTTCTGTCCCCTCTCATCTCTGTCTCCCTTCCTTTCGTTCACATCACAGGCCTCGATGACTTTCACCTGTCCATCCACAGCGACATGGCCACCATTGTCAAAGCCATGGCCTCACCAGAGTCAGGCCTGGAGGTGCGTGACCGCATGTGGTTGAAGATCACCATCCCCAATGCCTTCATTGGTAAGAGACTACTGCTTGCAGGAGTGGGAGGGGGTGGGGAAAGGGTGGTCTGTTTTGCAAGCAGATGCCCAAGGGAGCATATGTCACCACAAACTGTTGGTCAGGGCAGAATCATAAATTGGACTTTTGGCTGCGCAGTTCCTTTTTACCTTTTCTTGGCTCCAGTGTGACCCAGTGTCTCAAGGGCCACTGTCTGCCTCTCTGTTGCTGTATTTAACTCTGATGTTTGGTGGCAGGTTCGGATGTGGTGGATTGGCTCTATCACCACGTGGAGGGCTTTACAGACCGTCGTGAGTCCCGCAAATACGCCAGCAATCTGCTGAAGGCTGGCTACATCCGACACACTGTGAACAAGATCACCTTCTCGGAGCAATGCTATTACATCTTCGGGGACCTTTGTGGAAGTATGGCACTTGGCGTGGGTGGGAGGGAGAGGATGGAGGGGGGTTGAGGTCCTGCAGAGCCTTGTTTGCACTGTGGGGACATAGGTACTGCCGTTGTCATCAGGCTGGGCCTCTTGTTCTGAAGATCCTGTTAGGGAGTGAGGAAGAATATTCCAGCTCCCTTATCATGCTACTGGGTGGTAAAGTTGAAAAGTGAGACTGTCACCTACTATGTGATCTCTCCTGGGCAGCCAGAGCAGAGTCTTGGTTTTTACTGACTTGTCTCCATGCTCTGAACTTCCAGTGCTGACAAGGGGTGGTGCTCAAACAACTGGGTTCTGCTCAGACAAGAGGGGTGGGGGAAATAATTGGCAGGGAGAGCTGTAGCTCTGATGTGGTCCTTTCCTACCAGAGGAAAGGGAAAGCTGGTCTCTGTATTAGAGTGGCAGCTTGGACTTGCACAGCCTGGCCTTTGTCCAGCCAGGAAGCACAGGTGGTTGCATTGACTAGCAGGGAGGGTTTCAGGCAGGGAGGGTTTCAGCTTCTTGCATCTCCTTGCATACCTCATCTTTGTCCATCAGCAAAGGTGGACAGGGAGCTTATTCATCACATGTGGTAGTCTTTCAGCTTGGAGTACCCTCTCTTCTCTGCTTTCTTGCAGACATGGCTAATCTGTCTCTTCATGACCACGATGGCTCCAGCGGTGCCTCTGATCAGGACACTTTGGCTCCGCTTCCCCACCCAGGAGCTGCGCCCTGGCCTATGGCTTTCCCGTATCAGTATCCACCACCTCATCCATACAACCCCCACCCCGGCTTTCCTGACCCAGGCTACAGCTATGGAGGGGGCAGTGCAGGCAGCCAGCATAGTGAAGGTGAGTGAGAAAGACTGAAATACACCTGCAGGTGTGCTTAGGCAAGGCCCTGTGTGGGGGGAGCCAGGCCAAAAGCCATCTCAGAAGGGCTGTGGGATTCAGAGTTGAAAAGAGACCACAGACTGCTGGTGGAGGGCTGTGCTGCAGTGTGCTGTAATCCCTTCTTGACTAGAGGAATTAGTCTTCCTGATTTATCTGGGCTGTCACCTAACCTCGCCTCACTTGTTTCACAGGGAGCCGAAGCAGTGGTTCCAATCGCAGCGGCAGCGAGAGGAGGAAGGAGAGAGAGAAGACCGGGGAGTCCAAGTCAGGCGGCAGCGGGAGCGAGTCAGACCACACCACGAGGAGCAGCATGCGGCGTGAGCGCGCGGCCAGCGAGCGCTCGGTGCCAGCCAGCCAGCACAGCCAGCGCAGCCAGCACTCCCTGGCTCACAGCATCCGCAGCCACCACAGCCAGCAGTCGTATGGGCCTCCCGGCCTCCCCCCTCTCTTCAGCCCTCCCATGTTGCTGATGCCTCCACCGCCTTCAGCCATGGGGCCCCCTGGGGCGCCACCAGGCCGTGACCTGGCCTCTGTGCCCCCCGAACTGACAGCCAGTAGACAGTCCTTCCGAATGGCCATGGGCAACCCCAGTGAGTTCTTTGTGGATGTAATGTGAAGCGCCCGTACCCTGTCTGTCTGCTGCCCTTCCTTCCCCTCTCCATCCCCGTCGTTTGTCTCCTAGGACCAGCCCTGGCTTCACCCCTTGTTTTTTGAATTTTTTTTTTATTCTTTTTTTTTTTTTTTAAGGAAAAGAAAAAAAGGGAAAAAAAAAATAAATGGAACTAAACCTTGATTCTAATCCCTCCTCGAGCGGGGTGGACGGGCCTGGCAGGCCTGCTGGGTGCTGCCAGCACATCCCACCACCAGACTTGTATTGCCAATGGTAATTCCCTTCTGCCCTCCTCTCTAACCCCATTAATCTGCATCCGTCCCAGCACCCTGTGCTGCTTGCCCGTGTGTCGCTGCTGCCCGGTCCTTTCACCCTAAACATCTGTTCTTTCTTTTCACCCTTTTGTGTTTCTTCTATCAAGCAGCAAAGACTTACGGGGTGTTTGACTTTCTCTGAGCCTGCCGCCTGTGGGGGGGAGAGCTGGAGCGTGGCATGGCCCGACAGCAGGACACGGAGCTCCACGGGCGCTGGGCACACGTGGCGCTGAAGATGGCTTCTGTCCTCCCCCTCGCGGAAGACACCCTGCCCTTCCCGCAGCCCTGAGAGGGGAGCAGGGACCAGCCTTATAGATGCATTTTAAATCCCATTGTACTTGCCTTTTGGCTAATGCATGAATGTTCCAGGGCTTCAGTGCCTCCGGGCGGTGGAGAGGTGATGCGGCTTGCCTCCCTCTTCTTGCCCACACATAGGGCCAGGTCCAAGCCTGGCACTTGCTCCATCACAGGACCATCCTTCACCTTGCTGGGCTGTGAGGTTCAGGGCTAGGGCTGTGCCTCTGCATTCAGATCAGTCATGTTGGGTGCCTGCACACAGTCCTGTGTGACTCGGGGCTCTGCGCTCTCTCTTGGGTACTGGGCCAGGTAGGTGGGTTGTCAGGGCAGAGTCCTGCTTCCCCTCTCCTGCTCTTTGCCCTCCTGACGGAAACGTTCTTCTAGCAGTCCCATTTGTAGGGGCTGTCCCATGCCTGGGGCTGGCGGTGGGAGCTGTGGCCACCTCCCTCCTGCTGTGGCACTGCCACTCAGCACTGTGATAACTTCAAGGGCCTGGATGGAATTAGAAGGTGAGGGAGGGGCACAACTGGTTTGCCTTCCCTCTTTGGGGTCTGCTGTATTTACCCTATGAAGGGTCAGAGTCTGCTTCCCCCTCTGGCTAGTGCCACGAGTGCTGCTGGCCTTGCTGCTGGGAGGGATGAGTCTCTGGGTCAAAGCTGGGACAGCCCCGCTCCCTCTGGGCTGTGAATCAACGCGAGTTCTTCAGGGAGAGCCTGCAGCCTGAACGTGGCCTCTGGGCTCAGCACCTGCAGATGTGTCAGGACAGTTGAGTCCTTTTGCTCTGATGCTCTCTGCCTCTTTCCCTTCCTCTTTGGGTACTCAGAGATGTGTCCTGGGCTGGGGGCAGCCCTGTCCAGGGCCAACCACGGTACAGTACAGACATGCTGAGCCTGCTCCTGTTGGTGCTGGCGTCACGGTGCTCTCTCCTACTGCAGCGCTCGGGCTTTCTCTGCAAGCATTGCCTCCTTTTGTCCTTTTCATGTTTGCGGTGTTTGTACACTGGAGATGAAATGTGTTTTCCTTCTCCGGGGTCTATGTTGCCCCTGTAACACCACTGCCAGCTCTCAAGTGCCATCGGTTAATCTCCCTGTCACTCCCCTTCTCTCACCCAGTGCCCGATCTGCCATCCTGTCCCTCCATCTTGGCACCAGCAAGCTGCCCCTTGTATCCCCTCTTCTGCCTCCCCAGACACTGCTCATGCCCTTGCCCTACCCTGCCCGCTGGGTTTTATAAAAACAAAACCAACCTCCTTGTTTTTATTTATAAACATAGTTTTATTGGACTTCTGCCTTGTGTTGTTTGTTTTGTTTTCCCCCCAGCCTCATTTTTCTGTCCTGCTCTGCAGCAGGATCCTAGTGGGATCACGGCACTCTGTGCCTATTTTCCAGCTGCCGCTTCCCGGGGTGCTGCTGCAGCTTAATTCCGTGCCGGTCTCGGTGCCTCGGCAGCGGTACCCGGAGAGGGAGCGGGTGAGCCCCACGGGGCGTGTGCGGAGGGCAAGCGCCCTGGGCACCCGTGGGAAGCAGCACGGCGACTTCAGGCCTCTATACAGGGAGCGCACCTACCCAGGCGCACCTCTGTGCCCTACGGGCGGGCCGGGGAGGAGGGAGGCCCGGCACCGGCAGCCCCGGCATTGCCGCTCGCCCCACGCATGGCCAAGGTGGCCGCTCCGCCTCCTCCCGCTCCGGACTACAACTCCCCGCGCCGCAGGACTACAACTCCCGGCAGCCATCGCGAAACGCTTTCCGCTCCGCCCCCGCCTGGNNNGGCGCGGAGGGACGGGGGGGCGGCAGCCGCCATCTTGGGCGCTGGGCAGTGAGCGGCGGCGGGCAGCGGCAGGTGAGGTGCCTTGGGCGGTTTTCTGGCCCCGTTCAGGGCGGCGTGTGTGGCTCGTTTCCCTTCCCTGGGCGGCTTCCTGCCGCGGGACTATCTCTGCGAACGCGCCCGGGCGGTGACCGAGCTGCTGCGGGTGGCGGTTCCCTCGGAGCTCGCCAAGGGCGGGGGTCCGCGGGCCTACCCCTCGGGGCGCGGCCCTGACAGGCTTGGGGGCGATCCTCTGCGGGGCAGGGTCCCCCCCGTGGCTGCCCTTGAGGAGAGGTGCGGAGGTGCCCCCGGAGGTGGGCTGTGCCTTGCGGAGCCCTGCGGGAGGGAAGCGGGGCTCCCCCGGGAGGGCTCTGCCTCAGCTCCCGGTAAGGGGGTGCTGGGCGGACGCCAGCCCCGACGGAGCTGGCTCATCCGCTCGCACTTTGCTTAGGGGTGAGAGAGTTCATTAATGAGTTGTGTTAATTAGTTCTCTGTTTGGAATACCTGGGGTAGCAGCCCTGCGGTGCTGAATTGGGATAGGGTGAAGCCCCGTGTGTCACAGGACGGCCAGGGTTGTGGTCCGTCAGCTGAGCAAAGGTCTTGTAGTCGGATAGGGCAGGAACTTCTAAAATTATTTACCTGTACTACTGATACCAACGTGATTTCGCTAGGTCATGGCTTGCAGCCTTTGGTTTCTTCCCTGGAAAACCTGCTGAGGCACAGCGTAACGCTGCTGGTGTTAAACTGCTTGTTCCGAGGCTTAAGGGAGGCTTTTATCCAACTTCTCTTGTAGATGCATTTCCACTTTCATCCTTTCCAGGGCTAGCATTTTGGGTTCAGTAAAGATGCAGGCAATGCAGCCAGTGTATATCATCCAATGCAGTTAATTTCTCTCCCCAGTAAGAGATGAGTTGCTTTTGATCTAGTCTTCTCCCCATCATCTGTGTAATTCCATGATCTCTCTTCTACTTGCTTTAGTATGACAAAGCTACTGTCAAGCTTTAGCCTCAGGCTGCCAAAATCTGAGCCTGGAACTTTCCCAGATAGGTGAGTCTGGATGGCTTCTGCAGCTTGGAAGCCTGTGTATTGCAGGTTTCAAACTGCATAGGGGCTCATGTGATTGTCATGTTGGGCAATGGTTGCCTGAACACTATCAGAGCTGTACTACTTATTCCTATTGTAAAAGCTGTGCTTGTCCCTGTGAATTTTGCTTGTAGGGACAGTCTCTAATCTGATGAGATACTGCCAAACTGCTTGCTTCCATATTTTCTCTGTCGGAAGGCAGGCATCATTTCTCTTCTGTAGGGAGTGCCATGTTACTGACATCTGGTGACAAAGGTACCTAGTGTTCTTTGGGGTGCAAACTGGATATGTTTTCTTCTAGGGAGACCATTTGAGATATTAAAGGGTATTATAGCTGGCTTCCTCCTCCTCAGCACAATTCTGGGCTGTGAAGTGTTGGGTCTCAAGGCTGTGAAGGGTTACATCTTGAGTTCTTTGAAGCACAGATGACTGGAAATGCATTCTAGTTTGATAGTATCTCAGTTTTTATTATTGAATGGGAACAATCACTAAACAAAATGGGCTTTTAAAGAAACTTCCTGTGACCCTAGTTAAACTTTCCTTGTCTCGTCCTTGTACCTTGCAATAATAAAGCCAAGACTGTCTTTTGCAGCGCAACATCTTGCACTGGTTTTCTGGGCTTATACTACTAAAGACCTTCAGAGTATTTAAAGGCCCTTCATGGGGTTACCTGGAGGATGGACAGAAGTACAGCCTAAGGTGCCAAAATATAATTGGTCTGTATGGCAGAGTGAGCTTCATTTCTTTAGTGAATGACCTACAGAGTCAAAAGTTAGTAGCAAGCCAAATATTACTTTGACCAAAGCAGAGGTTGCCAGCTAAGTTAATAGCTTGCAGGCTGAGGGATAGAGTAGAAGTTGATTCAGACTTTAAAATGACCTTGGAGAAGCTGGCAGAAATGGAAGGCATTGGGGCTGTTCAGGTAAGGTTGGATTAAAAGGAAAGTGGAGAGGTGTGTTCAGCCCTGTTCCTGGAATGCTTTACTGGACTGAGGGAGCTTCTTGTGTCAGTATAGATCTCCTGGTACTCTTAAGACTGGCTGTGTGCAGCATGGCATGCAGCAGTAGACTGTAGGAGAGCCTGGTAAGAGTTGAACGTGCCTCTCTCCCTGCCCACTGGCATGGGGATTTATGGGATTTGCTTTAAAATAGAACAGTTTCTCTGAAACTGATGGGTTTATCTTGGTAGCTTTTAAGCTCACAGTATGCCTCTTAATTAAATTATGCAGCCTGTCTCCTTGAGGATAAAGTGATTGCAGCTGCAGTTGTTTAAAACCAAGTGCAACCCCTGACCGCCTGGAAAGTGGCTAAATCAGCCCTCTAAGCAAAGCTTAGATGCTCAGATTAGCTGGTGAGGTGATGACATTGTTGTAAGCCTTAAGGCTTTTGGTTTGGTAATGGCTAGCTCTAGTCTGAAAGGACTGGTTTTCTGAATCACTGCAGTTGGCCAAAGCAGTTTGACTAATCGCCCCCTGCTTCAGCTGTTGTCACTCGTCCAAGATCAGACTGGTAACTGAAATGCAGAAATTGTTACAGTTGGTGATTTACTCTCCTTCCTCTGGGTGAGAGCTGCATGCAGTACCTCTCCTGGTTTCTTCCTAGATGAAAACTCTAGCAGCTAATGTACCTTGAACAGCTTAGATAGATAAGCTTATTAATGCACAGAAGTCTGTCTTACTGTTAAGTCAGAACCCAAACTTTCTTTTAATAGACTACTAAAAGGGTTGGTTGATTTACATCTGCGTATGAACCGACTTGTGATGGCTCTTTCCTAGATGAGCTGTGTAGATTAGAGATACAAGCATTCCTGTTTTCATTCAAACTAAGTGATGTGTGTGTGTGTGTACTATGGGAAACTTATAGCCCAGTAGTGAGTGTGACAAAGCCTAGAGTAGCTGGGTCTCACTACTTACTGGCTTGTGTTTGTTTATACCCTGTACTTGATGGCATAGGAAATTCTGAAGCTCACAGCTTGTCTCCCAGTGGGGCTGTGGCCAAAATGGTTTCACAGATCAGCAAAAGTTCCCCTCAGCTCTGCTGATCATTCAGTGTCTTAGTTGAAGGTAACTGGCAGACCATTCCATGTTTATTTTCACCACCTGAAATGCTAAACCTCTTTTCAGGTATCTCTGTAGTGAGAACAGCACTTGTGCAGCTGGCTTAGGGAAATACAACTGATACCACACATGTGTTCTGAAATGAGCAGATAAATGGACTCTGTGCTCACTAAACACTGAGGCTGCTGGTCCTTGGGTGGTAATATAGAACTATAACTATGTTGTTAGGGGCAGCTTAAGAAGTGCTGTCCCTACAGTCGGGCAGCTCCTGTGCACCACTACACCTCTGGGGAGGGAACACGGAGGGTTTGCTGAGTGAACCTGCCATGATAGCAGCCACAAGAGCTCAGCAGCATCTGTCTGCATGAACTTAGAGAAACTGGTGTGGGAGGATACAGGCAACTCCATTTGCCCTTTCCTGAGCCAAAAATACCAATATATCCCAAAAGTTATGATGGGTCCAGTGCTGTTAGGCTGTAGGATTATTGCTAACAATATGTTTCCTTCAGACAGTACTTCATTCTTTTAGGGCTGGATCAAGCATCTTCTCTTACTTGGATGTGAAGCTGCATTTACTGTAGCCATGTTGTCACTCACCTCTGCAGAAAACTGGTTAGCAATTCACTGTTTTTCTTAAGCAATGAATTTGAGCAGATCAGTGATTTTTTTTTTTTTTTTCTTCCTGCTTTCATATGTGCAAATGCAGTTACAGAAGGCAAGACAACTGTGTTCCAGAGTTTGTGGTGCAGGCTGAAGCTAGTGCTGTTCCTGCCATTACAGGGAAAGATAAATGGTCTGACCTGAAAGATATCAGGTTATGGGACAAATATGTTGGAGAAAACTTGTTTGAATGTCTGTGTATCTGGGACTTGGACTACAGTTCAGGTCTGGCTTTCATATCCTAGTGAACTGTGGTATTACAGTGCTGTCTTGTTACTGGTGATGCTGTGGCTTCTCAAGTAGAGAGACTAATGCTGTAGAATTGGTACTGTTTGTTGTGTTTCTGGAAGAGTTGCTGCAGATACAAGCAAACTATTGCAGAGGGAGCAAGCTATGCATGTTCATCCATATCCTTAAGTCTGCTTTGTTTAGACCAATAAAGCTCCATGCTGTGTGTTGTTCATTTTCCTACTGCTGTGCTAGGCCCAAATCCATGAACAGGCAGTGGAAGCAGAAGGCTGGGCTCTTAGATGCTGCAGGAGGGACCTGCTGGGTCTCCACTCATTAAATGCAGACTCAGTGCATCATCTCACTAGGTAGAAACACTTGTTACATCCCAGAATACATGAAGTTACTGGCAGTCTAGCAACAGGATCCTGCTGCCTGAGCCTGGGCTGAAAACACCCACGTTTTCCAAGTGTGGCACGATGTAGGTCTGAAAGAACAAAGTCTGGCTTTTGATGAACCAGCTCTCTTTAGGTCAGACCCAGTAAAGACAGTGTTTTCCATCTCTGATAGAATCAGTGGTCAAAAGCAGGTTTTGAGATACTGTTCTTTATTGCATCATTATCTTTCTCTGGACTCCCTTGATTGCAGTCTGCAGCTGATCATCTAATGTACCATGGTGGTTTGAAAGGGAGTTGCTGCCTGATGCACATCTACTGCACAGCATGAGCAGTGATGTGATTTGAGACGAGTATGATCGGTTCTGAAGAAGCTGCAGACTACCCTGTCTGTCATTGTTGGTCCAGCTAATCCCACTGCTTTTCAGTTACGTAACAGCTGAAATTAATTCAAATCCTCATCCCAGCATTTCCTTTTTATACATGTTCTTTTTTTGTAGCTGGCTGTCTTACTGGTGTAACTTTTCCCTAATGGCTAAAGGTGTATCTTGATGCTCTCATTTTCACTTGAGTGAAAAGACATTTCTGTATAGCCTTAACTACCAGTAGGTTTGTAAGCATGTATATGTGTAAGTATATGGTCTGCCTGATGGTCATAATCCTTTTCCTTTCTATTTATCAGTTGAAATAGAAGTATATGGGAATGCGAGTGCTTGGCAGCACAGCAAAAAGCATACTGGCCTTAGGTATTTGCAGGAGCACCATTCAGATGTCAGATCTCACTCCTACCTTAGGAGCTAGCTGCTTCAAGAATGCAGAGGATATTGGAAGAGGACTTGTTCCTAAATCAAGGTGATTAGTCACCATCTGGTGTGAGTTCAGTGTACACAGGCATCTTCTCTGTACCTTAGCTGGGAACATAACCATTTCTGCTCTCACTGGAAAACAAGGCTGCAGCTAGCAGTGTGGAATGGGTCGCCATATGTTCAAGCTAGTGAAACAGAAAGAGCAGAGCTGAAAATGCAATTGATGAACCATTAACCCAAAGTCTACAGCTAGTCTTCTTGGTTTCCAGGCACTTAGTGATGAACATTTGAAGAAGCAGTTGGCTTTCCTCTTAAACTATGTTTTGCAATGAGCTATTAGCCTGGGGAAACTAAAAAACAGTGTAGAGCAAGATCCCTAGAAAAGGCTGACACTGGAGTGGAACATAATGAGTCATTGAAAGCTGATTGAGCAATGCTGGGAAGGTTTCTGAGTCATGTCACTTACACACAGCGAGCAGATGAACCCATCTCCTGTGGTGGATTTCTTTTTCTTGGGCCTTCTGATTCCAGCAGCCATGAGTCACTGAATGTCAGTCTCAATTTAATTTGAGCCCTGTTTCCTGCAGTTCTTAACCATGATAAGCACTCAGATATTGCATTTTCAAAGTTGATCTGAAAAGAAAACTATTCACCACTTCAAAAACGTGGAAATCATACCAAGAACTGTACCACTAAGAATCTCATTCTGGTTGCAGTGCAAGCTTGAAATGTCTGAAATGAATATCTGTGAAACTTGTACTGAAACACAAATGGCAAGCAAAACAAAGCAGGCTTATTTTCAATGCAGCTCTCTTCAAGAAGAACTACTGTCATCTTAAAGAGCTATTCTTCTTGCTAAGCTTTAAGCAACTTTCTTTTGCATGCTGCCCTTTGTATAGGTTTCCTCTCCTCTGTTGATATATTCCTGGGCTAGTCATTTCACCTCTTGAGTTCCCAGCTGTATGGCCACACTCAGGTTTGCTAATGGCAGTAACTCAGTAGTGAGGAGGGAGTGTGGTCACTCTGATTATGTGTCTGGAAGGGATGTAATGCAGGGCTTGAGCAGAATACTGGAACGTTGTTGATATTCCCTGAATTTCTGTGGTGGGCAAACTTGGTGAAGGCTGACTGAGAGAACAGCACTGCACCAAGCCAAGCTTGCTGGAAGCTGTGTTGTTGTTCTTGTGCTGTCTGTGTTTGTGATGTTTGGACTTCTTCAGGATGCTTGACTGCAGAAGTCAAGCAGAGCAAGGAAGATAAGCTTATAATTGTTCTAAATACATTGTGCACTTAATGTCTTTGGTTACTGATATCATTTAGGTGGGAGTACAGCCAAAGATTTATACAGCATGTGACCTTCAGCTGCCACAGAGACCTGATGGATAGCTGGTACAGTTGAGTTTGTCATCTAAAACTGGTTCCTTGTATTTACTGTCCTTTGCCTAAGTGACTACTTGTTACCTGGAAACACTTCACCAATTGTCTGACACAAATAGAGGTAAATTTTACTGAAATGTGAATTCAGATTTAATCTGTAGAACTGTGATATCTTTTTTTTTTTCCAGGCTGGAGGAGAATCGTAACTGGTATGGAGGCAAGCTGCTACTACAGCTGAAATAATGTTAGTGCAGGTGTCTTGGTGGTATATTTATGGTGGTAGACCATGCTGCTAGAAAAACTAGCAGAATGTTTCTGATTCTGTGACTAAATTTGTAGTAAGTGAAACTACAACCTCAGGTGTTAACCAGGGGTTGGCATAGCACAGAGCCAGTTCCTTTCTGACTTTCAGCAAGTTGATCAACATAGAGTTGCATTACCAGTGTAGCACAGCTAGTATGCATTAGCTGGTTGGTGGCAAATCTCTGTGTGCTCCTGATTTGTAACAAATGAGGATTTGCAATAAGAGCAGTCCTGGTCAGTGGTCATGGCAGGAGTTGCTGGTGTAAATAGGAGGGTATTCATAGTAGTAAGTGTGAAGTAGGCCAAAAATGGCACAGAGGTGCAGTGATGGCACCATAAAATGCACACTGAATTCAAGGCACATGAATGCACAGTGGTGTCTACAGGGGGTTGCACTTGTGCATTTTTGCACTTGCTTCCCTCTGGATGTTTTTCTTTTGGAAATCTTGTGAAGGAGCAAAGCATAGAGCAATTTCCTTGTGAAGAGCAACCAAGTAAAGTGGGAGCATCTCATTCTGGGAAAGGGGTAGTAAAGAAAGTGAAGAGCTGCAAAATTCTGAGTGATCTGGGGGCAGAGTGTTGGGGCTAGTTCATATTTGCTTCTTCCTGCACTTGAGCTGGAGGTCGTTAAACAAAGCTGGGGGAAGGAAGAAAAAGCAATCTTCAAACAAAGAGGAGGATGTTTTATGCAGTGATTGTAGAACTGTAGACTTTTTTTTTTTTTTTTTTTTTTTTTTTTTTTTTTTTTTTTTTTTTTTTTTTTTAGAGATCCATTGAGAGTTCTAAAACAAAAAAGCCATTGCAGAGGGATCTCCGGGGGAGTGGCTTTCTTGACCTGTCTGTACTGTTGTCCGATTGTCCCTTCATTGCTGATGTCAGAGAGAAGACACTGAGCTAATGGATCTGCAGTAGAAGCCCATGTGGCTCTTAAATGATCATAGGAAGCTGGTTAGATTGGGAGCTAACTATGTATGGAAGGTTGAAGCCTGAGGTCAGCTCCCAGTATAAGGAAGAAGTCTATCAATGCCAAAGAGTTTTATTCACTAAAAGCATTGAATTGTGCTGTATTGACTCTCTAGCTAACATGATTTTACTTGCATATAAAATAAACAAGAAGTTGACTGCATAGTCTGTGATTCAATTAAAAATGCTGATATTTTTGCCTGTAACTTTAACGAAACTATTACAGAATATGTTCTAACCTAACCTATGAGAAAGCATAGCCTCATTAACACAATTAACATTTAAAGCTGCCTAAGATAAGGCTTTTCATTTCCAACATGAAGCTTGATTAACAGTCTCCTGTGGTTTTCTAGTAAATATTTAAATCAAGGCTTTTTCAGAAAATGATTGGCTTGTCAAGCTGGCAAGAGGCTTTGTCTTGTATATGCTGTGTCTGATCCTGCTGCTTGTCAAAGCAGATATTTCCTTTATGCTAAGAATAGTGAAACAAATAACTTAAGCAGCATTAAAACCCAAGAGGGAGATTATTTTTTTTTAAGACAAGGATGTGCTTTCTAGGAATCTTCTGGAAAGGGTTTGTAAGATTCATATGATCCATCTTTGACCAGTTGCGTAAGCTTCCAGGAAACTCTTCTATACTGTGTAAGTCTTAAAGAGGATGCAGGAACTCTTCACCTTTGGTAGTAATAGTCCGTGTCCAGATGTGGAAGCTAACTCTGTAGCAGCCTGAAAAGACATTGTTGTTTCTTATCTGAATGGAAAAAATACCAATTAGAAAATACTTTCTGAGTGTGGGCAACAAGTTGCTGTAATTCTAGGTTTGGGTGGTTTTTTTCATAATTTTGCCTGTGTGAATGACTATTCAAATATTTGCTGAATTACAGCTTTAGCATCTGCCAGACTCATGGTGTATCTGTATTCAAACAGGTATTTTCCATGGTTCTAGCCCTGCATGTTGCCTTTCAGTGACTTCCTACATACCTGTTTGGGCCATGTGTGTTTCATGTAGTAAGTAGTCATGAGCCTGTGGCACAGCCACCTCCTTAAATTGCAGAACATGGTTTTGTTCTGTTGACCAACAGGATTGTCTCTGTCTTCTGGTGTGGGGATGCTGGCCTTGCTGCCAGCTATACTGTGTAGCCTCTGTCCCCCTACATGGGACAATGGGCAGCTACAAAAGGCTTTTCCCACATGGTAACTGCATGACAATCCGAGACTGTATGCTGACAGTCTCAGTATGTGTCTTAATAGGTTTGGTTACAGAGATGTATCCTGGAAGTATATTAATGCTTGTATCCTGAAGGTAGAAACTGTCACTAATGGGAATGAAAGAAAAACATACTTGAGAACGTTTACTCTGCTAGATGGAATCTGAGACATCAAAAAATGTTGATGGCAGTGCCATGTGAAGCCACTTAAGTGTCAGGAGGCAGCCTGTTAGTAGCCAGAGACCTTCAGTTGGCAGAATGTGGCAGTAAAATCCAGGAAGCTTACTACTGAGCTTTGTGAAAACTGCTCATCTGTATGTTTTGTGCTATTTTGACTTAAACTGACCTTCTGTTTATTTTTTTTCTTTTGCCTTTTAACAAGCAGAAGCAGACATAATGTAACAGAAGACACATAGTAGAGAAGTACATGTAATGTTATTCCCTGAGGATTCATTAGATGAAGCTCAAAATTGGTGTGAAGGCTTGTGAAATTTAAAGTTTGGTTTTCTTGTTGTTCTGAAATTAAAAGTGGTGGCTGCACTTTAAAGCTTTCTTTAGCACTGAATTCATGTCTTCAGTAATTCCTTCAAATGGGCAGTTTAATTTCTTGAACATAATTTCTAGAGGATGTGTTACCCTTAATACTCCAGGCTTCTTTGCTGGAAGTCATTTTGTCCCTCTGATGCATGTATATTGCTTTTGTATTTTTTGTTTCCTGACCTTTGAGATGATCTGAGGCTGGGTCACGTTAACTTCATTTTTTTGCCATGTTCCCAAGCAAGCACCTATCAGTTCACTGTCAGTGCCTCTCCCTGTCCTTCCCACCCACCCCAGGCAAGTGGGTGTAGACTCACCCGCCCTAACAGCAGTGTAGAATGGTTGGTTATCTAATGTTGTACAGTGTCAGAGCTGAGAAATGCCTTACATGATTGTCCCAAGACCAAGGCACAAGGCTTATGCTATTGCTTTGCAGTACTCTTCTCTGAACTGAGCCAGCCAAGCAGTTGCTGGAGCATGTATTATGACTTGGACCTTAGTGAACTGCAGTGCATTTGACTACTGGAATGGGCTCTGATGTAGTAGCTGCATATTTTTTTTTTTTAAATAAGTCTTCTGTTACTATAATGTCTACCAGCTTTGTGGTTCTCCTCAGAACAGTTTTCCTTTGAAGAGGAGGTTAGGTGTTTTATGGGGTAGCATTCATGGGGCACTAACCTGCAATTAGAGCAGGTCATGGTTGAGATCTCCACTCCAGTGGCACCTTGTAGTCAGGCTGGTCTCAGTTTGGACTCTGAAGTTTTTCTCAGTACTTCTGCTAGGGATCAGGAAGGGCTGTAATGCTGCTATCTGAAAACTATGTAAAAGCAGTAATAAACCAAGGTGTACTTCTGCAAAGAGCCTCCTGCTATACAGTGGTAGGCTTTGTGACATCTCAAACACTTGTGTGCAAAAAGACTAACTATGAATTGTATCTGGTTTGTATCTCTGTCACTGGGGAGATAGACCCTTTGTAGCAGAATTAGAGGGTCTTAGATTTTTCTTGTAGTTCCAGACCTATTTTTTCTTGCATTCAAACGATAGGCCAGACACTATGAATACTTGAGGCTTGATCCATCAATGCTGAAGAATAGAATGAGAAGTAACCCTGCATCTATGTGCTAATTTTAAGCTTCAGTCCTGGCTACAGACTGCAGTCATGTTCAGAGCCTCATGTGTTACAGTATATGTGGGAGCTGTATCTACTTACATAGACCTAAGCACTCCAGTTGCTTCAGACAAGCTCAGGAAGTGTCTCAGCTGGACCTCTTGTCTGAATTCCTGTTGTGGCTCCCTAGATCTGGACCAAGGCAGTTGATTTCCACCAGGCTTACTCATTAAGTCCTTGTTATTGGATGCCCTGAGGAGCAGCTCTGCAGCAAACATGAGGGCATGCTGATCTGGAGAGACTGGCATGTAGTTAGGACTTAAGTCTGTTGGTATTTACAGTCCTGGGCTTCATCTGTGTGCTAGCCTGGCCAGAGGTAACAAGATAAATGAAGTGAAGTAGCCTGCATGACCAGACTTTCAGGAATATCTTTCCCTGCCCTCCATTTGTCTCTCTCTGCAGTCTGCTGGAATTCATTACTCCGGTGGCATCAAGATGTGTGCTAGTATGTCCTCAGCACTGCAGACTTTGTGAGAATTGTCTTCTGGTTGAGAATGAGTGACAAAAAGGTGTCTGTGCCCTGGCTTGTAGCCAGCAGGTGTCAAGGTCTGTGCCCACTCTACTCATTCCTATGCAGCCTACTGATATATGCCTTCTCTTGCTTCAGGTCTTAAGCAACATGGGAAGAGAAGACTGAAGTTCCATCATGATTGGAGGCTTATTCATCTATAATCACAAAGGGGAGGTTTTAATCTCTCGAGTCTACCGGGATGACATTGGGTAAGTGCTTCTGGTGCATCCCTGGTCTTTGCATTTCTGTCTGTTTGGTGCAGACAGCAACCTGGAGCTGCTTTGTTCTAATTAGCTGTGCATGCATGTGAGACTGCAACTCAACTTGCTGCTCTAGGCTTAGTTGAGAAGAAACAAAAAGCGCTTGTTAAGCTCTGGTCACCTACAGATGATGAAGGATGGCCTACAAACCTGGGATTTTCTTTTGGATGGCAGAGATCTGGCTGTTTCTCCAAATGCTTCAGCAACATTAACTGCCACTGCAAGAATCTACCAGCCTCTCTGTAATAGTTAAAACTTCATGAGAGCAGTAATGTGGGAACTGTCTGCCATTTACTATAACCAGGGCTCTGAGTTAGTTTGAAACACAGATATCTGTCTAGCATCAAGTACAGGCATGCAGAGGACTGGTTGTGGTCTGGGGAAGTTATGTCTGCAAGCAGTCTTGTAGTGACTGTGGCCGTACACTTAAAGCTGGCATTCTGTCCCACAACTTTATATGGCAGCCTTGTTTTTGGAAAGCTTATATTCACTGGGTAATTAAGGTTGCAGGAAGCACTGAAAACCTTCAGTAAATCAAATCATAGGTGTCTTGTTGGACAGGTGTTATGGTGCTCACTCAGACTAGATCTGTACAATCCTTAGGCTGCTAGTTTCCAGAAGGGATCTTACTAAAAATATGGTGTCTTAGAGGCAGAGAGGATGGTGCTGTAAGGTATGTATCAAGTGATGGTGATACATGGACTGAAAGCCTTAAGTGGCTTTCTTGCACAGCATTACTCTTCCTTATGGTTTTCCATTAGTGTTAGATGGAAGTTAGTGATTGAAGTTAACAGAGTGGAAGTGGA
The DNA here is from genome assembly GCA_038090715.1 of Florisuga fusca. Taxonomy (NCBI): domain Eukaryota; kingdom Metazoa; phylum Chordata; class Aves; order Apodiformes; family Trochilidae; genus Florisuga; species Florisuga fusca. Next base: position 3,748,739 of record JAAWXA010000032.1, read on the forward strand.
GCTGTGGTAGGTGTTAATTCAAAGTCCAACAAGAAAGGTCCTTTTGGCCAGTTCAGGAAAATATAGTTTCTACCAGCTCTCCATGGTGAATGGTATGATGTGCTGTGGAATAACTTGTTCCCCTGAATTACAAAAAATATATCAAGCCAGTCTGCCTTCAGACTGCTGTAGTCTGAAGAGCAGATCCCTTTTAGTTATGGATTGTCTAATGGAGGTTAAAAGTTGAGGTAGAACTAGCAGCTAGTCAAAGCTTGCACTGTTTCATTGCACTAGCAGTTAACACTAATAAGCCTTTGCCTCATGAGCTTTAAATCTCTTGGCTTGTTTAAAATCTTCTAAGGCAAAGTAGGTCTTCTAAGGCTGACTAGGTTATTCCAGGACTACTACAGGGAGCTGAGCCAAGGAAACATTCTGTTTCTGAAGAAGAAGACGACTTCTAGCTACAAAGTTTTCCTCTCCTTTGCTATACTAACTCATTTCAGTCTTGAATACTTGTTTACTGAAGACAATTTGCTGGCCAGATCTGACTTTATAAAGTTCCCCTAATGAGTAGGCATCACAGTGATTCAAGCCAGCCTGGATTCTAGTTCAATTTAAGAATAAGTTGTGTGGGGGCTAGAGACACTGCTACTGCAGCTTCTGGTAAAAAAAAAATTTTTTTTTTTCTTGCAAACTTAAAGCGCTTAAAGATTGTGCTTGAACTGATCTTGTTCAAGTAGGCCTTTTAATTTAAAGGGCATTCTGACTGTGGAGATGTAATCTGGGGAGTGAGTTACTTTTAATGTAGTACTGTTCTGTAGTGTTTTGTCTTGGTTCATTCCTCTAATAAAGCAAGAGAGTTGTTTTCAGTACATGATAAAGTACTTCCTGCCAGCTGGCCAGGCAAAACTAGAAAAATGGGATTTCCTGCCTGATCCTATCTTTTATTTGGCAAAAGGTGACAAAATTTCAACTGTTCTTTAGGACTTCAGGAGTCAGTGTTCCCTTGAATGAAATCCTCCTTTCAGTTCCTGCGAAAGTGCCAGTCTTGTGACTTAGGTAGAGCTGACGCTGGGTCTTTAACTAAGCTTCCTCTCCAAGGTGTTGGATTCCTTCTGAAACAGGCCTTCAAAGCTGTTTTGATTTGGAATAAATCTTGGTGTGTAACCTTATGAAACAAGTTGACTTAAAATGACCATATCTCATCTTGTGGTGTAATCAAGTAACTGAGAATCCTCAGCTCTATAGCAAGCAAGTGGGGTTGGGTATCTGCAATTTCCTATTCTGAACACTTCTCAAAAGCTGTTAGTATCCTAACCTTCAAAGGGAGGGAGAGAAAGGAATCACCATCATACTGTAGCTTGTTCTCAACTCTGTAGGAGTTCTGTCCCTAACCAAATAACCAGGTGATAGATTTCTAGAAAACTATAGAACAGTTTTAAATTCCTAAACGATAGGTCTGAAGTGCTGAGGGCTTAGTCCCTCCAGCTTGTTGGCAGATAGGTTGAATGGAAAATGAGCTTAACTGCTGCCTGTCTTTATGTAAGCTCTGAGTGACTGACCCCTAAGACTTCTTGGTCTTGGTACGTGCCTCTGGCCTTTGAAAACCTCAGCCTGGGTGTTGGGAGAGATTGAAGGTTATCTGGGATTATGGGAAGCCTTACCCTTGCACAGTTTGAAGGTCTAAATAAGCACATGCTAGCTCAGATGTTAATGAGCAAAACCATGGTCAGTGAAGAAACCCTTCCATTGATTTTGTTAATGGCAGAAGTACCACAAAACCTAGCTTGCAACTTAGAATGGCTTTAGTGCATGTAGTGCATCTGTACAGACAGCAGCTAGCTGCATGCATAAGCAGCCTCTTAAAAAAGAGAAGAAAAAAAGCAAACCGCTATGCATTTAATTCAAGATACAATGGAGGGCTTTATTGCAGTCTTCAAGTGCCTTGCTCTTCAGTAACATAGTCATTGAAAGAACTTACCTGCATTTAAGAATGTAGCTATTTAACAAAAACAAGCTATTTGAAACTGAGCAGCTTACATGACAGACTGCATGCACTTTAAATGTAACAGCCATTTGGTTTCTGAGCTTCCAGTACATCACTTCAGCTTCATGGCTCTTGATCCCTAAGGAAAAAGTGCAAGCTGGATAGAGCAGCGTCTGATTCTGTAGGATGTGCTGTGTCTCTCCAGTTGTGTTCCAGCTCTATCAAACTTGCTGTGTTTCCTGTTGGCTGGACCAAGCCAGAGAGCATCAACCCAAACAGCTTCAAGTGAGAAGTCTTGTAGAAATGCCCACTGAGACTCAAAGCCCTGTTCTGAGGCAGATTGGGAAGAAGATACCTGATACTCTGTGGTCTCCAGACGATGCCTCAGATTGAGGCTCTGGGGTTTTTCCCCTCCAAGGCCTGCCATATGTATTAGCAGAGCAGACTGGGTATTGCTGATGTGATACGGATGAAGCTCATCTGCCCAGTTAACCCTAAAATTGAGCCAGACACAAGTCTGTCCATGCTGGCAGCCTGACCATGGCACGTCCGTGTCGTGCCTTGTGAGGGCTTCATTGCTGCCAAGCTTGTTACTGTCCATCCAATACTGCCTTGGCATTTTGTGCCCAGGAGCAGGGGGAGGGGGTGCTGTTTGGTCTCTCCTTATCTCTTTGGATTCATTGTGCCTTGTGTGTGTGTTTCTAACCCTTTCTCTTGTTGCTGTCACTCCTCCTTTCTCCGCTGGCGCCATTTCTGTCCATCCCATCTCATTGGCTGCTGTAGCAATAGGTAAGAGACGCGTGGTAGGCCATGACTGGCACTTCACAGTGGGCAATTGGTGTGCTGGAAAAGCTTCACCAATGTGAGGCTTCTCCTCTAGGGTGCACCAGTCTGGGTGCTGGTTCTGGTAGTAGTTCTAGTGGGTTAGAACTTGAGGATGGGAGGGCTGATGCTCCAGAATAAGCTGAACTTGCCTTGCAAGGCTTACTGGAGGGGAGGAGTGGGGCTTTTAGATACTGTTATTTTATAGGAGACAAGTTACTTATGGAAAAACTAAGGTAGAAATGAAATATGAATTTAACTTAAACTTGCAAACCCTTTGAAGCAATACAATCTGAGAAGTATTTGAAGGCCAGAATTTTGCTTATGAGGGAGTGTGTTTACTCACAAAGCTTCTTCATATGTACCCAGACATTCAAGGACCAAACACCTGCTGTGGTAGCATATGTTCCTTTGAATATCCTTTGTTTTCAAACTTGGAAGTGTCTGCTGGTTTGTTGACTACTCTTGTTGTTTATGAGCCTTTGTGTGCCCATATCTTTGCTTGTGAGGATGATATTACTGTCTGCTCTCAAACACGGTGCTGCATAATCAGTACACGGCCTTAATGCTGCAGCCAGCAGACCCCTGGTCTACACAGTGTCTGAGAGTGAGTAATAAAGCAAAACTAGATGAGCCTTGGCTTGGAGTATAGACTATTGCTTTAGGTCTCAATCTTGTCCTATAAAGCACACTGACTTCCTTACTATGTTCTTAGGATTGGTGGACTTCAACTGAATTTGGGGAGTTAATTCAGACTTGTAGCTATGGGTTAAGGATACTTTAGCGTGGAAGAGCTGGCATTCAGAATGCCATGCAAACATCCCTGTTTACCTGGGAGGGATTTGTTCCCTGTCACTGACACACAGTTTGCATTAGAGATGGCAGCAGCTAGCGGAAGCTTGCACAGCACCCTTCTGGGACTCTGCAAACCTTCTCTACTGTAAATCACACTGGACCATGCAATGGTCCAGCACATGTAATGCAGTGCTACTAGCACATTGCACTGTGGGGACCCTAAGTCCATGTGCAGGAGACCTGTTCTAAAGCCTAGCAGGTCTGAGGGGACACACGTAACTGGAAAGCCAAAAATGTTCCTAATCCTGCTTGCTGCTTTGAACCTGCCCTCCCTGTTGTGTGGGGTATGGGGGTGAGGTGGATCTGAGAACTAAAGCTCCCTTTTTTGGTGTACCTAGGCACTGACATCTGTCAGGTGACCTGGGCAGGTTTTGCTGTTTTTTATTCACTGGTATGTCTGGGGGGAACTGCCATCAACAAATATCGTAGGAGACTACAGCTTGCTTTGGGGCAAGAATATGAAGGCCTGAGCATGCTGAGTAGACAGTTACTAAGTGTTTGTTCAAAACTGGCTCTTTTGTGGGCCAAAAGCTGCTACTGTGTTCCCAGCTATGGCAATCAATTGGGAGTGCTAGCAAAACTAATGGAAGGGAAGGTTCCTTTGCTGTCTGACTCCAGATGGAGGTTAGCTTCTCCTTCTGGCTACATTTGCACTGCAGTCCAGATCTCCTTAGAGACCTTTGCTCTCCTTTTAGTTTGTGCAAAATTTAGTGTCTAACTCTGCTCAGAGCCTTCACTTGTCCCTCCTAGAGACATCCCCAGGCAGCCTTTTGGAGTGAGCTTGGTGTATGTAGTTCAGTGTCTGACTGTAACCACAGAAGCAGAGCTGTGCAGCCAGCTTGTTTTCAGGCACATTGAGCTAACTTCCCCTTGGTGCTGATCTCGCAGGCGGAATGCTGTCGACGCCTTCCGCGTCAATGTCATCCACGCGCGGCAGCAGGTCCGCTCGCCCGTCACCAACATCGCCCGCACGAGCTTCTTCCATGTCAAGCGTTCCAACATCTGGCTGGCTGCTGTCACCAAGCAGAATGTCAACGCCGCCATGGTATTCGAGTTCCTTTACAAGATGTGTGACGTGATGACTGCCTACTTTGGGAAGATCAGCGAGGAGAACATAAAGAACAACTTTGTGCTGATCTATGAGCTACTGGACGGTGAGATGTCTCCCTGATCTGCTGTATGATACTGCACTTGGTCATTCTAAAGCCCTTAGCTTAATTTGAAGTAGTAATAATGCTTCAAGTATTTTTAACATATGTGATGGAGTTCAAAATGAGTTGGTCTGTTTTCTAATGCCACCTGTACTGGTAGTGTGGATAACATCTCAAGCCTGTAGCCCTGTGTTGATCATGCCTCACTTTGCTCAAGTGCTGGGAGCTGTGTGCTTGTGTAAACGAGGCAGCTGGTACTGGCCCCCAGCTTCTCAGTGGATTCTGTGTAGGTGTAGGGCTGTCATTAACTGAGGTACCTACAGGGCTATCATTAGCACCTCTAAGGTCAGCCATCCCACCAGGCCCCAGGTGGCTCCAGCACTGTATAGCTGTCATCCCAGGTGGTTGCCACTCTTGGGGACAGTTCTGAGACAGAACGAAATCAGTAAAACCCAACCTGCTCTGTTTCAGCCCAAACTTCACCAGTGATACAGGGACAAATTTCCCCACAAAACAATAACACAGCGTTCCTTCAGCTACTCATGATATCAGCCTGCCTGTGGTGATTGCCCTTGAACTATCCCTGTTTTGTATAACATGAGCACTTTGTATAAGTTACACTTTCCTTTGTTTTCCATACAAGGCCCCACATGTGTGTGTCCTGGGATTCTTAGCCAAGAGTCACAGTGACTGATGGTGTTGCTGTTCCCTCTGGGCAGATTGAGAGGGTGCTGATTCTTCGCTTTGGTCAGACACTGCTGTCTCCTGGTAGACGTAGTGAGATCAAAGGCATTGTGGTGGTACTCAGTATTCATGTTAGTTGTCTTTTCTTCCTTCTAGAGGTCTTGTGGGAAGTTCCCTTCTTTGAGGGCAGTAGGTATTCAGTGCACTGACTAGTTAACATTTGTTTCTCTATTCTGCTGTTATTTTTTTAGTTTTTGATTTTTATTATGTCTTCATAAGAAAATCAAAAGCTAAATAAAATTCTGTGAAGATTGTTTTGTTGAATAAACACTCATTATTGTCCCTTGGATTTTTTGGAAAAACTCCTCAGTGTGCCCTGTGCACATGGCTAGACTAGTTGATATTTAGTCTTCAAGTACATCTGTATTTAAAAACAAGCAAATTCATCAGATGGGCTGTTTTCAATCACCCCTCCTCTCCAAAATGTTACACTGGGAAGTCAGTTTAGCAAAACTGTTCCTTTTTTCTTTGTAAGGAATGCTCCAGCCACTTATCCAGAAATGTAATATGTAAGCAGTGTCTGTGCACAAATTGGCACTCTCTTTGTAGGAACGGGTAGCATGGCTGGCATGTTGATACCTTGCAGCTCTGAACTAACCTTCTTTTACCCTTTTGTAGAAATCCTGGACTTTGGCTATCCTCAGAACTCTGAAACAGGGGCCCTGAAGACCTTCATCACTCAGCAAGGCATCAAGAGTCAGGTAACCAGAGGAGCTGGAGGTACAGCTGGTTGATTTTCTGTAAGCCTGTTCAAGAGAGTACAGTCTCAGTTACCAACCATTTGACCTGTCCTGACTGGAGGTGGCTGAGTAGATTGAAAACACCCTGGCAAGGATGGCAAAGCAGTGGCATCTTGTTCCAGGTGTGTCTCTGCCTGTGTGACCTGATGTTTCCTGGCACCTGGTAAAATGTGGGAGGAAGGGCCCTGAGCCAGGATAACTCCAGTCCCTTGCATGTAAATGGTGGCTGGCTTCAGGCTCTGCTCTGTGTCAGCTTCTGACAGATGATAAATCTACCTGCTGAACCAGAAATAGCTCTTCTGTGTGTGAATCTCGCTGAGCCAGTCTGTTGTCTACTGGCTTTCAGTGCTTCGAACTGTCAGGCTTACATGCCTGCCTTGTAATGACGTGTGAATCTTGCTGTCAGTCAGGAAGCTGATGTTATTCTGGCTCTGCCTGTAACATCTTTGCATTTCAGCATCAGTACAGTGTGAGCTTTCTTATGTTAGAAATGAGAATCTCTACTGTGCATTTGGCAGTATACTTCACACTTGAAACAAAGTTTACATGGAGATAGAAGATAGAGGGCCCCTTGAAAAAAAGACACTTAAATTGGATTCTTCTTGGGAATGTGTTACAAAGTAGCTCTAATCCAACCCCTCGCTATGATCCTCAAAAGTAGGCTTTCCATCTCAGCTAATGCTCAACCTCTGAAACTAAAGGACTTTATATAGTCACTTTCTCATGTTCCCAAGAAATATTGTTCACCTTGTCCATTTAACACAGCTGTACATCTCTCAATATGAGGACTTAGCCTAAAACTCAGTCCTCTCCCCTGTGTAGCAGGTGAGTAGCAGAAAAGCTGTGAGTTGGTCTGTACTGAAACTGTTTGCAGCAGAAATCCAGCTGAAGCTTCAGCCTTGTGGTATACAAACACAAGCAAAGTGCTGAACAAGAGCCTGCCTGGTGACAGTTCTTGTTTGGGATAACCAGAGGTCAAAGTATCTGGAGGCTGTTTTTTTATTCTGTTCATCAGCAGTAACTTAGTAAGAACTTCTTAAACTTTTAATCTATTAGTAGAAGTAGAAGCTGCATCTCTCAAGAAAGAGGTGAGAGAGAAACAGCCCCTGAGCAATGTATTTCCTGCTAGAGCAGCAAACAGTGTTTTGCAAGAGGGCAGGCACATATCAGTGGCCAGATGTGAGTGCATCCGGCCTTAGTCCCCCATCCTGAGCCCTGGTGTAAATTGCTCTGGCCCTCTGCAGTCTGACATTTTGGGCAGTCAGCACTCAAGATAGCTGAATCAGCTCCTGTTCCTAGGAAAACTCAAAACTAACTACCACCCTCACTTCCTTCCCTAGGTTTTTTGTTTTGTTTTTTCTTCTTTCAGTCATATGCTGTTTGTGTGCAAACCACTGTCACAGCATCTTGCTTCATTCAACTGCTTTAGTCCTTCCTCCCTTACAAAGAGGAATCTGGACTTTAGCTTCTTTTATATAGTAAGCAGTTATTCTTCTCTGTGTTGGAATTTTGTTCATCCCAGTTCAAAAAGCAGAAGAAATCCTTGCAGGCACAGCATGTCAGGGGCAACTGTTGAAACTGTGCTTATTTCCTTTGTCTACTCTCAACTCTGGTACATCTAGCCTCCAGCACCTTCTTCACTTACAGCCTATTTCTGTCAGGTACCTTGGACCAAAATCTGTGACTGGGTGACTTGGCATGTGTGTTCTCTTATGCCTACTTAGTTCCTGATGATGACTTTCTTGGGCTTGTCCTGCGAAATTAAGTGAGCAAACCCACATTTGTGGCAGACTTTCAACATTTGTGGCAGACTTTCCAAACTCGACTTTCCAACCTCGTTCTCAATGAAAGATTTGATGCGTGTTGAGCTGCTGGTGCTCTAAATGCCCACCCTGTGGCTAAAGTGGTCTTTAAAGGGTTGGCGATCTTGGTGCTCAGTTCTCATTCTTCAGATCCTGTCTGCATCTTTCTTGACTGTTAACTAAATGAATGCTGTTATTTTCTTCCCCTCCCAATTACTTCCTGGGAGTATGAGTTGGTCAGCGCTTAGTTACAACATTTCCCCAAACCTCAGTGCTAAAAAACTAGTGTTAACTTTTTCAAAGTGAGGAGAGGGCTGCCACCAGCTACAAAGACCTAGGAAACGTGCTCATAGCTGTCTGCCTTTAGACTAGTCAGCATGGAAACTGAGCACAGGTTGGGTATTCTTGTCCCTTTTTAACTGATGTATTCCTCCAGCTCAGGGAAGCTCCCAGTCCCGAGACGTTTCGGATGCAGGTTTCTTCAGCTCCTCTCTTAGGGAACACTCATCCTTACTGGGTGATCTCAGCTTCAGTGCTCCCCAGGCATCTGTTTCCAGATCCATACAGTGACTTTCTGTAGTGACCAGTAGAGGTTCATGGCACTGATGCTGTTGACAGAGATGGGAATGTCAGGATGTGATCAGTGTCCTTTTGGAAGTCAGAGAACTGGGTATTTTTTATATACCTGTATGTGTCCCTCTCCTTCCAGTTAAGCATTGAACAAGGCAGATGAGGCTTTTTCTGTGGGACAGACAAAGGAGGTGCTTTGTACTGCATCGAGCACTTTCCTGGGGAGTTCTCAGGGGAGTGTAAAACTCTGCATCTTAAAGGTTGAGATAATGGCTCCGCTTGCTCAAGGAGTGGCTGTGACTGTGTCAAGAGCCAAGAGTGAAACCGAAGCCACTGCTGGGTTGATGCTGAGACCATTTACTGCCACCCTGTGGGCCCAGTGCAGGGCTGCTGGGGCAGGACCTTCTGTATTCTGCAGTCGTGGTGGAAGAGGCAGAATTAACACAATTGTAACTTTATATGGGACCCAGACTTAGGATTCCTGCAGTCCTGGGTGCATGATACTTTCCATAGTCTGGGCATCTGTGCCATGATAAACATCCAGGGCTTGCTTTAGAAGCAGCAACGTGAGTCTGCTTTGCAGAGAAACATTATTGGTAGTGGTGTTTGGCCTGCCTGTCACTCCCTCTGTGCTGCCTTGTGTTTGGGTTGCACAGAATGGGACAAATCTGAAAAGCCATTTCAGTGCTGGATTTCCTGAGGGAAGCTGAAGATCAAAGCCCCTCATCTCCTGTGTGCTAATTAGCTGCCTAATTAATGATGATCTGCCCTGCTTTGTTTCTGTGCTAAGGTAGTCTTAAGCCTAACCTGCCTCTTTCTCCCTCCCTTTTCTTGCTATTGACCTGCTTGCCTGCTAACCCTGTGTGCACCACACTTGCTGCTATACATCTACTTCTTGACTTTCTGCGTGTGACTGGACCCCGCCTATAGCATCAGGTAGGAAACCTCCCTGTGCCTCTCAGTACAACCCTTATTGCTTTCAGGAGGCTTAGAGCCTGGATGCTGTTAGAGGCACATTAGGTTAATGCTGGTAACTCTAATGACTGCAGTCTTTAAGAAGCAGTTGTTGGGGAGTAGCTGTCTTGCAGGTCTAGAGTTTCATGTTGGATAAGGGTGTGAACTGGTCTGTCAGCTGCTTCTCTGCCTGACATGGATTGGTGTTATAGTCAGAGACATGATTTAAATGTCATTGGTGGAGCTTATACCTCCTTGCACCTAGGTGTAGCCTACTGGACTAGCTGACAAGGTAGAGGAACCTTCCCTGCTATTGCTATGACCAATTTTTAGTTGGGCATAAGGTTTGCAGTATTGAGGAGAGAATGTTGATACCATGGGAGGTGTGACAGTACCCATATCTAAGTGTCAAAAGCAGTTGTCTGTAATAAATGACAAGCAGTTGCTTTTATATTTAGGACAAAGTTTGTTAGTCTTTAAATTTATCCAGAGGTCTAAGATGTCATTTCTTTCATTCAGACTAAGGAAGAGCAGTCCCAGATCACCAGCCAGGTGACTGGACAGATTGGATGGAGACGTGAAGGGATCAAGTATCGCCGCAATGAACTCTTCCTTGATGTGCTGGAGAGTGTGAATCTCTTGATGTCGCCCCAGGGTAAGCAAGAGGTTGAGCTGGGGTTCTTCTCCCCGTACAGGTTTGTGAGTAGGGACTTGTGTAAGTGTTCTGAACTGTACTCTTCTCTACACCAGGTCAGGTTTTGAGTGCCCATGTCTCTGGCAGAGTGGTGATGAAGAGTTACCTGAGTGGAATGCCAGAGTGCAAGTTTGGCATGAATGACAAGATTGTAATTGAAAAACAGGGCAAAGGGACTGCAGATGAAACGGGGAAAAGGTAAGAGACAGAGGTGAAAGCCACTTGCCACTGGGGACTCTTAATGAAAGGGCAGATCTGAATACATTTTCTAGTCAGACAGACAAGTTGGCCTTCCCTTCAGATGTTACTGATAACTTTTCCCTGGGTAGGTCAGTTGTCATGAAAGCTAAGAGCTGGAGGACTTCTCTACAGCTCTTAAAGTATTAAGATTCAAACATAATGTTCAGTGTGGAGTTCTTGCAGCTGGATACACTTCCCTAAGATGGATTTTCCCAGAATGTGTCTCTAGCAGTTCTAGTCAGAGCAGAGACTTTTATTCATAGGATGCAGTAGTACTGCTCCCCAGGAACAGTGAAGAAACCCCTCTGACCATAGCCTGCTCTACCTGGACTGTTCCCACAAACTAGAGGAGCTGACAGACTAACACTGGGTAGGCCCCTCTTGCTGACATACGGGTGGTCAGTGTCCCTGTGGATTGGAGGCTCATCCCTTCTGGGAGCCTGGCTACCTTCCTTCTCAGACAGTGCCCACACTGAACCTGAGAACAGATCTTATGCCTTTTACAGCCTTCCTGCTTGGGGTGAAGAGATAAAAAAAAAAAAAAAAAAGCAAAGGGACTGCCTCTTTTCTCTCACTAACCGTTTACAATTCAAATGTGTTTCTCTTGGTTGTTTTGTTTTTTGTTGTTTTTTTGCTGACCCCAGTGAATTGGGAAGGTAGATAACTTGCTTCAGCTGTGTGTGCACTATGCTCTCCCTCTGTCTCTTGCTTCATGTGACTTGTGCATGTAACTTGGGTCTCAGACACTTTCCACAATGGTTCCCGTAAGCAGGGCTGAGCTGCTATTTGCCTTTTATCTCAGAACCAAGCCAAGAGCTATTGCTTCACTGTCACCTTTAAGCCATCTTTCCTGTGACTGAATCTAGCTAGTAAAATGGATGAGCCTCAGGTGGCTGCCCAGTGGGGATATATATCTCTAGTGAAAATATCATCTGTGTAGGCCTCTGAAGAGTCAGTATCACTGTCCCAAAGCTTCTGTGCTATGAGTGCTTTTGCCTTTAAATGTGCTATTTTTTTGAGTCACAGAAGCAAGAGGGACAGAGTTTTGCTAAGTGGTTCTCCCTAGCTGTGGTTCTCCAGGGGGCAAGAAGCATTTAGGTAGGAGGTCACCAAAAATCGCAGCTACTACCAGTTGCTTTTTGACACCTAGCAAGTGGCAACACCAAACCCTGAGTAATGCTGCCAAGACCTGGAATAGTGCTAAGCAGCATGGCTTTCCAGCAGTTTTCCAAAGAAACAAACTAGTCATCTAAAACTGGTTGTCATCTGGGCAACAAATTAGCAAATACTAACTCTCACTTCTGAAGGACAAACTGCACCACTAGGCTGTGTAACTACTGTCTCTTATAGCCTGGGGTCAGCCTGCTTCCTGCTTGTGCAGATAATGGTGGTTTTTAAAACACATGAACCTGCCTGTAGTGCTTATACTATCTCAGCACACTTGGATGCTTGTCCTGTCGATTGCAGCAGCTGGGGCAGACTGGATATCACAGTGCTACATTGATGTGCCCTCTAGACTACTGTCTGCTGCTGCTACTGCCTTCTCATTTTCTGGTCCTTCACTATAGCTGAGAGTCTTTGGCTGACCTCGGGACATGTGGCAAGGAAATTGTTCTCAGATATTTTAACCCACCAGGACAGGTTAGGTTAGCATACCTTCATGGATAGATTTACACTGCTTGTTGTGTAAATTTTTAGAAGTGAGAGATACAAACTTCTCTGGCATAGTATCTGGTCTTTGACAAATCTGTTCAGAGTCAAACCACCTGCTAGCAGTTTGGAGATCAACAGCTGTGAAGAGAATTCTGGACAGGAAGACCCCAAACGTGTCATCTCCCGGCTCTGTGGCAGTGGGATAGCTTTGTGGACAGGAAAGTGTTTTCTCTCCTTTGAATGGTGCTGCAAGAAGACTTGGGCTGGCAGAGCTGCCTTTGCAGTGCCAGGCAGACCCAAGCATTTTGTTGTTGGCTTTAACAGAAGAGTGCTCCTCTAATCTCCTCTCTAGTGAGAGGAAGGAGAGAATTCTTTTAAATAAGCTACCTGAAATTATTTTTGTGGTGGTGAAACATTGAAAGTCTGAGCCAAGAGGCTGCTGTCCCCTTAATTTCTCCCTGCCTCCCTATTTCCTGGACACCTGCGATGGCAACATGCTCTGTAGAGTAGTTTCTGCCTGGACAGACTTTGACTGCCCCAAGATGCTGGGGCTGCAGCTTGCACTTGTTTAACTGTGTTCTGTGTTTTTAGCGGCAAACAGTCAATTGCCATCGATGACTGCACTTTCCACCAGTGTGTGAGGCTCAGCAAGTTTGATTCTGAGAGAAGCATCAGCTTCATTCCACCAGATGGAGAGTTTGAGCTCATGAGGTATGGTGGTGAGGGATGAACGGGCTGGGGTTGGCACTCCTTGCTGTGACAGTAGTGTTGCTGCTCTCAAGCAGACTTGCAGCCCTTGAGCACCTAACAAATAAGCACTTGCCTTCTTCTTCTCAGAGTGGAAATCTTTTGAGTGTCTCACAAACCCTTCTGACACAGGTGGTAGAAGCCCAGCTGCATGGTTTTCATTGCCACAACCACAGCGTTGTATGTGGGTTTCCTTACCCTTTAAGTTGCTGTATCTGGTTTTTTAGTGCTCAAAAGTGATGTCCTTGGACACTGCCACTGGCAGGAATCAGATCTTGGGATTCAAGAAACCATCACTGCCCTATGGCAGCACACATCTTTCTGTTGCTTCCTTTGGAATGGTTTCTGTTCTAGCTGACATTTCTAAGTTGTGCCCTGTATGCAGAGGCTGTCTCTTTAGGACAGGTATAATTTGACTCTGTAAGGGAGTTAACTCCACTTTGCAGTTCACTGTTGCTTCCATTCCTGCAGATACCGAACCACTAAGGACATTATCCTTCCCTTCCGTGTCATCCCACTGGTGCGGGAAGTGGGTCGGACCAAGCTGGAAGTGAAGGTGGTGATCAAATCAAATTTCAAACCTTCCTTGCTGGCCCAGAAGATAGAGGTAAGAGAATAAAAACCTACAGTCTCTTGTACCTGGGAATTTTGCCTTTGTCCCCTGCTGCAGATTCCTCAGATGAGTCCTTAAGCTTGTACAGGACTAAAAGAATGATCTGAATGTCCCACAGATGTGTGGTGCTGCTGTGCTGTGGAAGGGAAATGTTGCAGAAAAGGGAGGTGGAAGTTGTTTTCTGTTGCACAGACACATTGGCAGAGGCCTCATTCCCTGCAACAACTGTTCACTTAATGTCTTCACCACTCTGAAAAGTTCATATTCTTCTGCCAGTGTGATCTGATGGTATATCAGAGAGGCAGCAGGCCATGAGCTGTGTAAAAGCTTTCTGGGAAAGCTTTGCTGTAAAGCTAGGCTGTCCAGAGCCTCCCTGGCCAGCCTGGCATCCTTGCTGAGCTTGTCTGTCTGATGTGAGCCAGGTTTACTGCAGCCTGAGCTGGAGAGCTCTGCCCTGTTCCTCAGTGACAATTGTGGATTCTCAAAATGCGTTTGAAGCTTTACTTCAAATCAAGATACCCAAGGGCTTGCCTAGGGTGCCTTGTGGTAGCTGATGATCTCTGGGTGCTGAAATGGGAGAGAAGAAAGGAGAGAGAAGGCCAAGGTGTCCTGGGCAGGTGGTCTTTCACTGAGACTGCACAGAATGCCCAGGCTGCAGTCTCCTTGCTCCTCCTCACCAGACTCTGCCTTCCAGGTCCGGATCCCAACACCTCTCAATACCAGTGGAGTGCAAGTCATCTGCATGAAAGGGAAGGCAAAGTACAAGGCCAGTGAGAATGCCATTGTCTGGAAGTAAGTGGAGTGTGTTGGCATTGGGGTGCTCCAGGGGCAGGGCCTGGGGACACAGAGCCTGCTCAGTGCTCCTGTCTGCCCTTGAGCATGTGTAGTGAAGGGGAGAATAAACTCAGGCAACTTTTCACTTCTGGTCTTTCTCTTAATAGGATAAAACGTATGGCTGGAATGAAGGAATCCCAGATCAGTGCTGAGATTGAACTGCTGCCCACCAATGACAAGAAGAAGTGGGCTCGGCCCCCGATCTCCATGAACTTTGAGGTGAGTCCCTGTCTGCCTTGCAGGGTGCAGCTGACTAACTTGCAGAAGCTTTGTCAGGCCAGTATCTTCAGCCCTCAGGGAAATGCACCTGTCCCTAGCTGACATAGGACTTTTCCTAACACAAGGTCACCTTGGTGGCAAAACTAATGGGAAGAAAATTGCCCTGAAAGCCACTAGAGTCTGACCCCTAACGCCACAGTCACCATGCATGCCAAGTGTCAGGAAGGGAACAGTGGCTCTTGGTGTTCATTTCTAGATGGACACCAGGGTTCCTCTGGCATTTGCTTATGGAGAACATCGTGTCCCTCTGTTCCAATGCTCTCCTTTGCATTTCCTTCTCTCAACAGGTCCCGTTTGCCCCCTCTGGGCTGAAGGTGCGCTACCTGAAAGTCTTTGAGCCAAAGCTGAACTACAGTGACCATGATGTGATAAAATGGGTGAGGTACATTGGCAGGAGCGGGATCTATGAGACCAGATGCTAGCCCCAGCAGGCTAGTGGGCTCCCTCTTCTCCAAGCCATCCTCCGACTCTCCTCAGTCTTCAACTACATTCAGAGAAAGTATCTGCCTGGCCCCTCTACAAAGATTGGAAGATCCCATGGCTCACCCTGGGAGCAGACTCGCCTACCTGTGCTTGATTACCAACTACACTGAAGATCAAGTTCAGAACCCAGTGGCGTGCAGGGGTGCAGTCAGCCTCCTGCTCCCTGTCCCAGAGTGGGAAAGGGCTAGTCTAACTCCCACCCTCTCGTGATCTTTCTAGGGAATGTTCACCATTAAACTCCTCTTCTGTTGGTGTCTCACTACTTGCATCATATCCTAGTATTTTTGAAGTTCTTGTGCATATGTACTCGTAGAATAGACCTAAACATAGACTGGACAAATCTGAGTTGAAGTTACCCTGGCTTCTGTACTAGCTATTGCTGTTGTGATAGATGTTGCTGGCCAGTCTGAGATGCCTGGGGTGGTGAGTTCAGTGAGTCTCCACCTGAGATGGTGGGCTTGCTGCATCTCACCACCACCTTATATTTCTTGCACAGTCGTCAGTATAGAGTCCTGCCGTGGGAAGGTTTGTGACCAAAAAGGATGAGGGTTTAGGCTCTTGCTGGTGTGTTGCATGTGGGTGGCACAGCATTTCAGGTCCTAAGAGCACTTACCCCCACCCACTGCTGGCTTGAGCCAGTCTGTCCTTTCCAAAAAAAAAATGGAAATGTGGCCCCTCTGTTCCAGAGAGTGTGGGTCAGCTGAGCTCTGTCAGGATGTGAACAGGGTCTGTCCTCAGGAGTCTAAAATGCCCTTGGCAGCAAGAGCCTCCTACCCCCAGCCTGCCCTCTCCACACCTCTACGGAATGCTTCTGGGCCATAGGAATGCTGCTGCTACCCACAGTCCTGCTTCTGGTAGTGTGGTCTCCATTTTGTACACTTTGTGATTTGTCCAGCTCTGAATCTAATAAAGTATGTAGAATGGAGAAAGCTGGCCATGCTGCTCTCTGTGACTTGTAGTGCAAGAACCTGGGCTGATGGGAGGCTTCAGTCTTGATTTTGGTGCTTCCCCAGCCCTGGGCTGCCTGGGGGTTAGAAAGTGGAAAGAACAAGAGATGCTTTTGCTTCCAGCAATCGACCTGCAGCTGCCTGGGGAGACGTGGGTGCCCCGGGCCTGACTGCAGCACTCGCTCACCAAAACCTGTGGCTGAGCTGCCCTCTTGGTGAGGCAGATTCAGCTCCCTCCAGGGCTGCCCTCGGGGGGGCTTTTCTTTGTGAGCAGCTGAAAAAGTTCCAAGGAGTTGTTTTGGTTTTTTTCTTTTCTACTTGGCTATTGGGGGATGGGGGTCAGGAGGGCTGAAGGTACGAACACCCCCTGCAGCCCATGGCTGAAGCCCCCGCAGCGTCCTGTCTGTGCTGAGAACGACTCTGAAACCCAAAACTCCTGTTTTGCCTTTTTAAAAGGGGAGGGAGAGGGGGGAGAGAAAGCTCACCTCAGCTGCCCTACTGCAGCCTCCGTCAGCCTTGGAAGGTGCTCAACACCGGCTGTTCCGCCCAGGCCCGCCCCGGTACCGGCCGCACGTGGCGGCGGACTCTCCGTCTTTCCGGACTACATCTCCCGGCGGCCCCTGCGAGCATGGTTGCCGCCCGCCTCTTTCCCGGCAGCCCCCGCGGCCGCCCTTCCGCCTCTGCCGCGGTGCCGGGTTCCGTGCGGCGGCACCGGTACCGGCACCGGGCCCGCACCGGGGCCGGGCCGTGCTCTGGCCCTGCCATGGCGTCTTGCGCCGATATCCTCCGCAGCGAGTTCCCTGACCTGGACGGCGAGGTCTTCGCTTACGTGACGGGTGAGCGGTGCCCGCCTCCCCGCGGCGCCCCGGCCTCCCCGATATCGCGACAGGCGGGTGGGGAGGGGCCGGGGGCACGGGGAGCGGGCGGGCGGGCGCCGCCTGCTGGTCGCATCGCGACAAGAGGCTGTCCGTCGCGACAGCGAGCGGCTGGGGTGTGCATGGCCCTCGCCCTGTGCCCCCAGGGATCCTGCACGACGGCGGCGCCGACTTCGAGTCGGTGGACGAGCTGGTGGAGGCGGTGGGCGAGCTGCTGCGGGAGGTCTCGCAGGACACCAAGGATGACGGCGCCATCAGGGAGATCTGCCAGCGCCTCTTCAACACCCTCCAGCTGTAAGGGCCGCCCCTGCCCCGGGCCCTCCCGCCCTCGCCCCCTCTTCACCTTCCTCCTCCTCTCGCAGGGATGAGGGCCGGGCCCAGCGCTGCAGCCAGGTGCTGCTGGACGCTCCCATCCAGCTCTCCCAGATCACCGATGGATATGGTGAGTGGCACGCACCCAGCTGTGTATCATCTCCCCCCAAAGGCTCCCGTCCTGCCGTTGGAGTCCTGGCAGCAAGGAAAGGCTCAGTGTGTTGACCCTGCACTTATCTGACCTTGTAGGGCAGGTCCTCCCCTCCACCACAAACCTCCTGCTCCCCCTTTCTCTTCCTGCTGCTGAGCTGTGGCCAGCAGCACCTGGCTGCCCGTGGTGTGGAAGGAGAGGGTCCACCCCTTGGTCACTTTGTCCCCTTTGAGAGGGTGGGACAGTCCTGCCTGGTCATGGGCAGACACTAAGGCAGCTTTTGGTGGAGCCTCCGCAGTGCATGTGTTCACCAACCCCCCTGTCCTGTTGCAGCTGACAACAGCGTGGACCTGCTGCCGGGGCTGCTGCTGAAGAGAGGACAGACCTCGGTAAGTGGGGGGCTGTGCCCTCATTCGTAAGGCAGCAGAGCTGGTGACTGTGGCTAACAGGTGAGGATGGAGGTGCCCTGTCCTGCTCCAGTCACTCCCCTGCAGAGAGCACCTGGGACCAACAGCCATCCTGGTGAGGGACACAGCTGTAGGAGGTACTGCTCCTCGTCCTCAGGTTCACTGTAATTTGGGAAACTCTTGACCTTAGTCCGATAAAGAGGCTTAACAGGAGTCAGTGGCTTACTGTTTTTATAAACTCTGTTTTGCTGTTGTTTCTTAATGAGCTTCAAATCATGGTTGATGCAGTGGTGGTGCTCCAGGTGCAGCTTCTCTTTCATGAGGGCCTTTGGCTTCTACAGCAAAGCCTTTCATTGAGAAAATAGAATGTATTGGGACAACATCTTGCTGTATTCAGTGACAGATTAACCCCTGGCTAATGGTTAGATGTGGGGTGTCACATGTGGGGAGTTAGCATGGAGCAACTGTTTTCCAGACACCTGCTCCAGGGAGGTTGTAAGCTCAGCTTTAGAAATGTCTGTGGGTGGTTGTGGTTTGATAAGTAAGATCAGGAGTGGAGAAGTTTGGAAGCAGTTATGCTCTGTGACCTGGAGGAGACAAGAACATCTTTGCCAATGACACATGTAGCTGCTGAGAGGTGACCTGTCTTGCCCTCTGCACGGGTGGTATCCATGTCCAAGTGTGGGGAGCAGTGTGGTTGTTCTTCTGGGAAGCAAGGAGGATGGGTGCTGTACAAGGTGGGCAGCCTCTCTGCCAGGCTGGTCTCTTGTAGAGCTCTCCCATGCTGGGACAACATGTTGAGGATGAGAACCCCTCACTTGGAGGCTGAGACCTAATGTGATCCTTGTGTGTCTGAATGGGAGTCTTGAGTGAAAGCTGGCAGCAGTTGCTGGTTTTGGCAAGGGAATTCTTGCTGTTGGGTTTGCTCTTTGGCTCTTGTGTCTGCAGCTCAAAAAAAAGGATCTTCAGAAAAATTGGAGGTGATTCAGATGAGGCCTCAGGAGGCCTCTCAGTTTCTGGAGGACATGTCTTACTGGGAGGTTTAGGGAGCTTGGATTAGTTTACAGAGTGAGTCAATCTGTCTGTGGGTATGGGGTCACAGCTCCGTTAACAAGATGCTCTTCAGTCTAGTATGCAGGTTTGTAGTGTGCTCTGGTGGCTGCAGAGCTGCTTAGAAATATCTAGGAGTGTTCTTGGTCAGCCACAAATATTTGACTTGACGCAGGAATAAGCTGGAGTGGGCTGAGAGCCTGGCCAAGAGCAGTGGCCTTGTTAAAACACTTGGCTCCTTCTTGCCTTCAGGTTTAATTTAATGTTTTTTGTCTCTGTTGTGACTGATCCACTGCGTAAGCTGAGTTTGTTCCAAACTGGCTAAAGTCTCTTTGCCTTGCTGAGGCAGAGCTGAATGTATGAACAGCTGATTTAGGACTTCATTCCTGAAGTGACTTCTTGTCCTGATTAGCTTCCTCAAAATGCATTTGAATCTGTCCCAGTTCCTCTGTCCAATCTTCCTTTCTTCCAGGTGTGAGGAGTTGATTGATCCCTTTTCTCCTGGAGTTGGGCTTTTGGGGGTTTTATTGAAGATGCTCTCTCTTCTTCAAACCCTTGGCTTTTTCATCCCAGATGGTGGATGCCAAGAAACTGGAGAAGGCGGAAGCCAGGCTGAAAGCCAAGCAGGACAAGAAGGTGGAGCGGGATTCCCTGAAATCAACGGGCCCTCTGTGAGTATGGAGAGGGCCTCAAGCATCCCTGTCCTGCCCTGGCTGTCCCAGAGCATTTCTGTTGAGCCCCTTCTCTGCCTTCTGCATGATCACAGGGTCCTTGAGGAGGCATCTGCCAGTCAAGCTTCCAGCAAGAAGGAGACTCGCATGGAATCATCAGGCAAGAACAAGTCGTACGACGTGCGCATCGAGAACTTTGACGTCTCCTTCGGTGAGCGGTGAGTGCAGGGGGGGAGGAGGGACAGATCCTGGCTGGGGTTTTGACCATGGGTCATTGGGAGTGGATTGGAGAGTGGTTGGGAAGTGACCGAGGGTGTGGGAAGGATCAGAAATCAGGGTGGGTACCTGACCCTATCAGCTTTGGGCAGGATGAGTCTGTGATGGGTGCTTGTCCCCAGCACAGGCTGAAGTAGGCTGTGCCAGTTATCTCCCAGTTATCTATCACCAGTTATCTCCCTCTCTATGGGGCAGTCTGACAGGGTTCCTGTCTCTTCTCCTGCTGTAGTGTCCTACTGGCGGGAGCAGACCTGAACCTGGCATTTGGACGGCGCTATGGGGTAGTGGGCAGGAATGGGCTGGGGAAGACCACGCTGCTGAAGATGATTGCCAGCCGCAGCCTGCGCATCCCCTCGCACATCAGCATCCTCCATGTGGAGCAGGAGGTAGCAGGGGACGAGACTCCAGCTCTGCAGAGTGTGCTGGAGTGTGACACCACCCGGGAGAGCCTGCTGCGGGAGGAAAGGGATCTCACAGCTAAGATTAGTGCTGGCAGGTGAGATGTTGCTGCTGGGTTTCCAGCCCTTCTGTAGCCTCCTGACTGTGAGGTCTTATTCTGAGGTCTCTTCCTTCAAATGGAGGTCTCCAGTGGGGTTGGGCTGCATCTTGCTCACCTTGACCCTGCTCAGTCCCATACCCTCCTCTCTGTCTTGCCCCAGGGGAGAAGGAACAGAAGGTACCAGACTATCGGAGATCTACGCAAAGCTGGAAGAGATTGAGGCAGACAAGGCCCCAGCGAGGTGAGACAGCCCTGTTGTCACAGGCAGTGGTTTGGAGCGTGGAAGGGTGATGCTGTGGGCCTGGGATCCAGCATGTAGGGATAGTGTCCTCTCCCTACTGCTCTTCTTGTTTCTTCTGTCACAGCTCTGCTGTGTTGAGCTTTGCCCAAAGCTGGCGGGATTTCTTTTTTTTCCCCAAATGTCTTACATTGTTACTCTGGCTCCTCTTGGACCTCCCAAGATTCCTGGTGTCTGGGGAGTGTTTCTGGCATGTTGATGGCAGTGACTCTCTTCCTGACCAAAGAGCTGAAAGCTTCTTGTGAATTTTCTGGGATTTCATGTACACGCTCTGGCCATCTGGGCTGCATTTCCCAGCCAAGTGCTGCTCTTGGGTGTGCAGGGAAGTTTTATTGTGCCAGAATAGCTTTAAACCATGCAGCAGAGTCCCCTTGGTGGCTGTGGGTCCAGGACCTCAGGCTGTTCTCTGCAGTTGGATGCTGTAGCTGGGTTCCAGTTCTCTCCCCTTTTCCCCAGGGCGTCTGTCATTCTCGCTGGGCTGGGCTTTAATGCAAAGATGCAGCAACAGACAACCAAGTAAGTCTCCAAGTTCTGGTACTGAGACAGGTCTGGGGAGATGCTGCTCCTGGCAAGCCCCCAGGCACTGCTGTGGCTGTACCCATGGGAGGGGCACCCTGTGGGAGGGCAAGGGTCTATTCCTGCCCTTCCAGTGTGGACTCCTGCCCTGGGGGTGCCAAGCCACTTGCCTGCTGGACCATGGATCTTGTGCTGTGACTGAGATCTCTGCAGCAACACACTTCAGCATTAAACAGTAACCCTTCTCTGCAACCTCTTCTTTTCTCAGAGAGTTTTCCGGAGGCTGGAGAATGAGACTGGCCTTAGCCAGAGCCTTGTTTGCCAGGTTGGTGTCCAGGCCTTCACACTTAGGTGTTAACCCTCCTTGCTCCCTGTGCTGCAAGGTGCAGGGGTGATGTCTGGGGGTCCTCTCAACTCAGGTGCTTGGGGTGGGGAGTGTTGGAGGCATCACAGCTCTGTGTGCAGTGAAATGTGCTCTGCACTGACCTTGTGCTCTTTTTGCTTCTGATACCCATGTCTTTTTTTTCCAAGGCCAGATCTCCTTCTGCTGGATGGTAAGTTGATACTGCACCCTTCACCATCACTTCTGGGCCTGCCTGTGCCCTTGCTGGGGTTGGGAACATGCCATGGCCTTTAGCTGCCTGCTCAAAATAGCCCAGTGTGGCGGGGCCAGGCTGGCAGGGCTGCTGGTGCTCCCCTGGTGTGGCAGAGAGAGATGATGGTGGCACAAGGAGGTCTGCTGGGGCTTTGGCTGCACTCAGCAGAGTTCTGCTCTCTGCCCCAGCCAGGTGATCTGCAGGTCCCCAAGGTGTCCCTTTTCCTGTGATGGGCTCTGCTGCCAGGCTGCACTGGGAGGAAGCCCCTTCACCACAAGGGGTGATCCTGGCACTGGGCTGGCTTCCTGGGGAGATGAGAATCTTGGGTGGGGGGTCTGGGCAAGGGGCTGCTCCTGGGTGCTGGTATCGAGTAGGGGCAGCATCCCTGGCTGAGACTCAGCTCCTGTGCACACATGCCACACGTGTCCTCTGAGTTGTACAGGCAGGTCCCCACCAAGGGTCTCATTCTCAACAATGCTGATCACTCGCCTTCTTATAGAAAAAAGCATCATTGAGCTGTTTTCATCCCTTTTGACCTCAGTACCTCTTTGCTTCCCTCAGAGCCAACGAACATGCTGGATGTGAGGGCCATTTTGTGGCTTGAGTCCTACCTGCAGGTAAGGCAGTGATGCAAGGTCCCAGGACAGAGTGAGGGGTAGAGATGTCCTCCAGGCTGGTGTCTGACCTTGCTGGGTGTTGGGACCAATCCCATGATGATGCTCAGGCCTGTTCTTGCTGTCTCCTCCAGACCTGGCAGTCGACCATCCTCGTGGTGTCCCATGACAGGAACTTCCTGAATGCAGTGGCCACAGACATCATCCACCTGCACTCACAGCGGCTGGACATGTACCGTGGGGACTTTGAGAACTTCATGAAGATCAAAGAGGAACGGCTGAAGAACCAGCAGCGAGAGTATGAAGCCCAGCAGCAGTACCGCGAGCACATTCAGGTACTGGAAGAAGCTGGTAATGCTGGGGCACTCTTCTCCCAGCCCCATCCCTTTCTCCATATGTCTAGACCTGTGGATGTGGCTCTGTTGTTGCAGGAGGCTTGGCAGGAGAGCAGGGTGGCTGGGGCTGAAGGAGACCTGGGGCTCTCTGATGCTTTTCTCTCTTGTAGGTTTTCATTGACCGCTTTCGCTACAATGCCAACCGGGCATCCCAAGTGCAGAGCAAGATCAAGCTATTGGAGAAACTGTGAGTGCCTGTCCTGCTCCTCTCTGGAGATGGGGAGGGGGCAGTGCTCATGGGAAAAAAACAGGTTCTCAAGGCTCCTGAGTGATACTGTCTCTGGTGCTCTGTCTCTGGTCCAGAAGCTTTGGCTAGGATAAGGCATTTGAGAGCTGAAGACTATCCTGGGAGTGAGAACAGACCCCCAGTGCTAGGCATTGTGGTTACCTGTCTCCTCTTCTTGCAGGCCAGATCTGAAACCTGTGGACAAGGAGTCCGATGTGATCATGAAGTAAGTGTAGTCTGAGTCCTTGGCACTTGGAAGGTGCCTGGCTGTGTTTCTGATGAGGGCTTCTCCTGAATCCTGTCCCTGACCCCTTCCTGTGGGCCATCCTGACTGAGAGGGAGTCCAGACAGGACCCCATGTTTAGATTGGGTCCCCTCCTGGGATCAAGGCTGCAGATCTGTCCCCTGTTCTTTGTGAACATCCTTCCAAGAGGCCCTGTATGGTAGGGAAGCCCCCCCTTGCCACCTAGGGGGGTTGCAGTGATTGTCCCAGGGGGCTGGGAGCAGGATCTCTAAAGTTCCTGGCCATCTCTTGCCTCTTCCTGCCTTCCCAGGTTCCCCGATGGCTTTGAGAAGTTCTCCCCCCCTATCCTGCAGCTAGATGAAGTAGACTTCTATTACGACCCAACTCACTACATCTTTCGTTCCCTCTCCGTCTCTGCTGACCTGGAGTCCCGGATCTGTGTGGTATGTGGGACTGCAGAACAACGGTGGCTCTGAGGGACCTTGGGAGGTCCCTACTCAAACCAGGGCCAGCTTTGATGTTAGGTCAGATTGTTCTGGTCCTCATCTGGTTGAGTATTAGATGTGTCCAGGGAGGAATATTTCTTCTGTTCCTCTGGCTCTCATTGCAGCATTTGATCATCCTCATTATGAGGAACATTTTTCTTAACACAAATTAGACTTTGTGGCTTGTGCCTGTCGCCCTTCATTCTTTCACCAGACGCCTCTAAGAAAAGACTGGGACCATCTTCTCTGTAACTGTTAGTTAGCTGATGACAGCAGTGCGTACTGGGGGCTTCTGATACATTAGATGGGGCAGCAGAGAGATGCTATGTGCTTGCAGTTGAGGCTCAGACCAGGTAATCCTCAGGTTGGAGGGTTGGGGAGGGAACATCTTCTAGCACTGCTGCCAGTGCTGCTCCTCAGTGATAGAAATGCAGCTTCCAGATAGCTGGAGCCTCTGGATTAGACTTATCTTGCACTCCTCTGCTGTGTGATCATCCAAACGAGCTGAAACACCCTGATGACTGCCCCCCTCTCCAAAGTACCTTCCATGGGTTTCATGTTCTCCAATGCTGCTGCTGCTTCTCTAGGTTGGGGAAAACGGAGCTGGCAAGTCGACCATGCTAAAGATCTTAATGGGGGAGCTGGCACCAGTCAGAGGGATCAGACATGCTCACAGGTACCTGGTAGGAAGGGCTGGGGGACTGGGAGGAGTGGTGCAGCTGGAAGGCTTCTGGCTGCCCAAGTGATGGGGATGGGTCCTACACATCCATGCACATCCCCTCTTCCTGTAGCTGTGAGCACTGTAGTTGCAGAGCCTGGTACCAGCTCCCCTCTGCTCTTCTCATTCTGCAGAAACCTAAAGATCGGGTATTTCAGCCAGCACCATGTGGATCAACTGGACTTGAACATCAGTGCTGTAGAGTTGCTGGCAAGAAAGTTCCCAGGTGAGTTTTGGAGATCCCAGGAGATGTGGGCCATTGAGATCTCCTTTGCCATCACTCTTAAGGGACACCACCTGCTCTGGGTTAACTGTGCACATCCAGTACAAGTTCAGGACACCAGCCTTGAGAAACTGAGTTGGTTGTGCAGGGGTGGCCAGTGGCCTGGAGACCTCAGTCTGGTGCCTCCACCATGTATGGGTTTTGGGGACAGATGACCCGTTTTCCTGCTGGGCACAAGAACGAGCTCTAGGCTGCCCCTTTCCCAGTTGCCAAAACCTCACAGCCCTTCTCCACTAACGTGATGTAATGCAGTGACAGGGCACTGGGGGCAGCGTCACTTGGAGGCAGTCACCAGCCCTGCAGCCCCTGTCCTGGTGGACTCAGTCAGGTTTTCCCCACAAACCCCCTGCTTGGGAGGGAATTGCTGAATTCCTCTTCTGCCATTCTGGTCTACCTGGCCATCATGCCCACCAAGCTCATGGTGCTGAGGGCCCAGTGTCACTGGTTGTGCTATAGCTGACTTGTGACACTCTGACACTCTCCTGCAGGGAAGACAGAAGAGGAGTACCGGCACCAGCTGGGGAGCTATGGCATCTCGGGGGAGTTGGCTGTGCGTCCTGTGGCCAGCTTGTCCGGAGGTCAGAAGAGTCGTGTGGCCTTTGCCCAGATGACTATGTCCTGGTAATTTTCTCCCAGATGCAGTTAATTTTTGCACAGCTCCATCCTTGGGGCAGGCTTCACTGGGCATCCAGGGACTTTCCACTGCCTTATGGAAGCCTCGTCCTTGGGACTTTCGTGTGGGGGGAAGTTTCCCCCTTTGGGGGGATGATGGGACTGTGTGGCCAGAGGCAAATAGATTTCTCCTGCTGCTTTGGTCTCAGAGGAGCAAGAGGTGTCCCTGGAGCTGGGCAATGCCAGTCTTGGAGCCTTGTAAATGCCAATGGCTATGGCTTTTCATGGCTACTGCAGGAGCCTGGTGGAGGTCCCTGCAGTGCAGAGGGGTGCAGGCCCAGCCAGGGCCTGTTCCAGTACGTGCTCAGAGCCATCTTCTTTTCCAGTCCAAATTTCTACATCCTGGATGAGCCGACAAATCATCTGGACATGGAGACCATCGAGGCACTGGCAAAGGCACTGAATAAGTTCCGGGTAAGGCTCTCTTGGTGAAATGTGTTTTTCCAACACTCCCTGCAGCCTCTCCAGCTTGGGTTACTTAGTATGTCAGCCAGAGATGGACAGTCAAATATCAGTGGTGGCTTCAAGTCTGGGACAGATGTTGGGAAGGGTCAGTCATATTTTAGTCATCCACCCTGGTAGTTTGTTTCACTTGATGGCTTTGGCTAGGTCTGGCTGAGAGGCAAAAGCAGAGAGCACCTTTTCCTTCATCTTATCCCGTCACCTATACCCCAAGACTTCTCAGTTGCTTTGTGCAGTGTTTAGCCCTGCCATGGAGCCTCTTGGATCAGCACATTCTGTGGCTGATCTCCAAAGACTCAGCCTCCAGATACTAGCTGAGTATCAACGTGATTCTCAGTGCTTCATAGCCACCTGGCTTGGGGTGGCTTTCCTGTGAAAGAAAAACTTGATCAAGGTTGCTCAGGGCCTGGCCCAGCCACCTTTTGCCTGTCATTGACTCCATCTGGAATTCTCCATCCCTGCAGCTCTGATACTTGGAGAGACAGTTAACAAACCTTGCACTTGCCTTTTGAGAGAAGAGGCTAAAAATGTTACTGCTGCACATGCCTCCTCTGTATGCCACCTGTCTGTCTCCTAAAGGAAGGACAGGCTGGGATTAAGCCCCCTCCAGCACAGTACCGTTGAGTTTTCCCTGGAGCAGATGGAAATGTGAGGTCCTGGACAGGGGCACACCACCAGCACTGAGCCCTCCATGAAGTTTCCTTTTCTCTCCTCCCTGTGCAGGGTGGTGTAATTCTGGTGTCCCATGATGAGCGCTTTATCCGCCTGGTGTGCCAGGAGCTGTGGGTGTGCGAGAACTCCACCGTGACCCGCATTGAGGGCGGCTTCGACCAGTACAGAGACATCCTGCAGGAGCAGTTCCAGAAGGAGGGTTTCCTATAAGGGAGGCAGGAGCCGGACTGTGCCAGGGGCCGGAGCATGAAGCTCAGCCACCTCGGCATCCATCCCAACTGTGCCTGGCAGAGCGCCGAGAACGCTGCTGCCCGCATGGACTGTCAGCCATGCCATCAAACTGCCACCTGAACTGCTCTCCCCTCCTGGGGCCGGGCAAAAGGACAGCGGGGGAGCAGGAGCCCAGTGCAGTGTGTGGCCGGGGGCACACCGGGGCTCTGCCGACCGGGGCTGTGCCTGGCACCAGGCACGCTGGAAAGGCTGTGCCTGGAGCTGCTGCTCTGCCGAGTGGAGGGAAGGAGGTATCCATCCTGACCCCCTCGGTTCAGCCCTGTGCTCTGGAGGGCAGGAGAGGAGCTGTTCTCCATGTTTCTTCACTTCCTCCTACTCTGCCTTTTTCTTTCTTTTTGTGTGTGTGTGTGTGTGTGTGTGTGTTTAACTGGCCGAACACTAATCAGGCTCTATCACACGCCACTGTCTTCTCTGCTATCCTGGAGGGAAGCGAGGCCTTTGCTGCTAAAAGTGACCCTGCCTCATCCCCCAGCCCCTGCAGCCGGGGCTCGCTTGGCCTATCTCCCCCAGGGCTATGGTTCGCGGTGCCCAGGAGCCAGCACCCGGCTCCCCACTCCTCTCCCCACGATGCTGCCGGTGCCCTCGCCTCACTGCCTGCCTTTCTCTACAACCCACCCGGGGGTGGGCTGCCCGGGGGGGCTGCTCAGCACCCCTCCCTGCTTGCCTGCGCGGTGGGCACTGTGTAAATAAACCCGGAACGCAGTGGATGTAGAGTTCTCCTTTCCTTGGGGGGCTGCGGGGATTAGAATTTGGGGTGGGTGATGACGGAGCAGAAGGCAGCTCGGTGAGAGTGGGGGGAGAAACACTTTCCGGATGGGTCTCCCCAAATTAACTATTTCCCCTGCAATGACGGGGGGNAGGCGGCGGCGGGGGAGGTCCCAGGGGGCTGCCCCCTCCCCGGCGGGCCGCCGCCGCCTTCCCGTGCATCCCCTCGGTCCCCGGGGTGTGTGGGGTCCTGCTCCTCCGTCCTTGGCTTGGGGGCTGCTGGCTCTGTCGCGGACTGCCAGCGCTCCCTTCCCGGGACCGTGTCCCGAGCGGCGCCGGGCTCTTCCGGCTGGCCCGGGAGCAACCGGGGAAACCCAAATCTCCGGGTGCCCTCTCAGCCCCGGCGCCTTCTCCCTCTGGCCCTGAGTCAGCCGGCTGTGGGCGGACATCCCCGGCACCGGGCTCCCGAGGCTCTGACTCACGCTCTGCCGGGCGGCTCTCTGCTTTCTGGGTGTCCCATCGTGTCGTCACGCTGTCGTCGTCCCCCTTTGTCCCCTCCTCCCCTTGAGGTGGTCTTTAAAGGCTGCAGATGTCGAGCCAGATGATGCAGATAGGTTACAGGAGGGATGGATGTTCAGGTGACCTGAATATTATGTGCTTGTAGAATTAATTGCCTGGCAGTGCAGAGCTGCCTGCCAGGGTGGGTTGTGATACTTAGCTCAGGTAGAGGTATCTGGGAAGTGTAATAGATGTGTGGTGTTTGTTGCAGCCATTACAGAAACGACAGAGAACTGTGGAGGATTTCAACCAGTTCTGCACCTTTGTTTTGGCCTATGCAGGATACATTCCCTATCCTGAAGAGGTAAGTGGACTTGCAGGGTCTTCTTCTGCAAAATCATTGGTTCTTCTGAGCTCCCTGCCATGTGCAGATCCAGCTCCTATTTCTTCTCCCTGGAGAGTCTTCTCCATCCCCAGCTCCTTTGTCTTTACCCTGAAGGTCTGTGCTTCATACTACTCCCATACTACTCCTGCATCTTCCTCTCCTGCAGAATGAGCCCTGGACCCATGGAGGCAGCATGAGTCCCCAGAACAGCACAGGGAGCACTCAGGACAGCGATAGCTGGTCCTCATCCCAATCCTCTGACTGCCATGCCCTGACAGATGACAGGAGGAGCAGGAACGCTTTGACCAGGGGGGCTGTGGACAACAGCCTACTCATGAGCTGCCCTGCTTTCCCTGCTGGCTTCTACGATGTCCGACCCCAGCAAACCAAACGGAAGAAACCACCAGTGAAGAAACTCATTTTGGACGAGGAGGTGGAGAAGAAAGTGCCACTGAGCACTGGGAAGGGCTTTGGGGCAGAGCAGAACAGGGTAAAGGAGCCAGCTGCACTGGAGGGACAGGTGCCTCCTGTGAAAGAGCAGCTCTTGGACCCTTCCCTCAACCCAGCTGGAGACCCCCAGCCCAATTGCGTCCTGGAAGAGCTGATGAAAGAGGAGAAGGACTGTATGCACGGAGCACAGGGGACCGAGAAGCCTTCAGATGATTCTCAGCTACAGGAGCATGAAGCTTTCTCTGGAGGGACGAAAAGCCCCGGTTCTTGCAGTACCTTGGACCAGAGTGAGGGGGAAGATGTGAGCAGAGGGAGCTCACAGATCAGTGGTGAGTGTCCAAGGGAACACAGAGGGCCCTGTTGTGCTGAGGCCAGTGCCAAATACTGTTCCATCTCAGCTGGAGCCAACAGTGCTCACTGCGGGGAGGGCTTGTTGATGGTCCAAGCCTCTCCTAGCAAGGGGGATACCTTTGGGACCTGTGAGGGTCAGAAAGCAGAGGGCAGGGAGTTTGCCTGCCCTGTGGTAGCTCTGTTCTGCAGAGCAAATGATACAGACCTGAAATATGTCTGAAGGGGGAGGGTGTAGGGTTGCCATGTTCACCTGATCTTGACTTTTTCTCTTCTTTTCCCCTCCTTCTGCAATTTTAGCAGTCGAATTTTCAGCAGCTCCCAACACCAAAGCAGAAGGTGAGTGGGAGGCTCTCCCAGTTAACACCAGTGGAATTGGTTAGTCCAGCCACAGCTGGACCAGCAACTGTTAAGGTGGTTTCTGACCAGTGTCTGTCTCTCCCTGAACAGATGATGATGCTTGGGATCTGATCACCTGCTTCTGCCTGAAGCCCTTTGCAGGGAGGCCCATGATCGAGTGTAACGAATGCGCTACCTGGATCCATCTCTCTTGTGCCAAGATCCGCAAATCCAACGTGCCTGAGGTTTTCATCTGCCAGCGGTGCCGCGATGCCAAGCAGGAGATTCGCCGCTCGAACCGAGCTCGGACAGTGCCCCGCAAGCGTTTCTGTGACTGAAGTCACCCCTGAGCAGGGAGGCTGGGGGTGCCCTTTTTAAACTGAAGACTGTAGCCCGGTTTGGCTAGACAATCAATGCACCGTAGTGGCAGGGGAGGGGCTGCGGGGCTGGACTGTCCCCCTTGCATTTCTGGTTCCTGGAAGCTGCCACGCGTGTCCTCCCTGGAGATCGCGTTGGTCGCAGAGCTCAGTTACCCCAGAGGTGCTGGGGGGAGAGCAGGGTGGTCCAGCCATGCACTAGGTCACTCTGAAAAAATCTCTGTCCTTGCACAAAGCTGGCTCAGTGCCTTTTGCCCCAGGGCAGTTGAGGAGAACCTAGTCCTAGTAGTTTTTCTGTGGTGTGGTGGAAGCTTACACTTATCCCAAGATGTGACTCCCTTTCCTCCCTTTTCCTTACTGTTTTCCTTTCCTTGCCTGAGACCTTCAGGTGGGCTGTGATGGCAAAGCCCTGGTGACCCAAGTTCTCCTTCAGCAAGCAGATGCAGTTTAGGTGAGCTCTCCATGCAGTGTGCTGCTCTGCAGGGCAGGAGGGGATGGGATGTCAGTCTTGCTGGCACCTGAAGCAGACTGGCTCTGCATCCAGGGGGTATCAGTGGAGCTGTACATCCCAGGGATATGAGCCTTGTAGGCTCCTTCCCCTGGCCCATGGTGCTTCTGGTGTTGTTTGCTCTGCCTGTGGGCCCAGGATAGTTCTGCTTGGTCAAGAGATGTAATAGCATCGTCTAGTAGGTGACTAGAGGGATGTTCTGGCCAAGCAGCCCTCCTTGGTTCATGGTCTCCAGTTGCACTGAGGTTGCCTATGTGAAGGGGGGATTCCTGGTAGGAGACTGAAGTTATTTTCAGCTGGCCATGGCAGGGCGGGGAGCCCTTTGGGAGCAGAGCAGGAGAGTGCTCCAGTTAGCTTTCCATGTTTTCTATTTCCAGTTTAGAACAACTGAATCTTGTACTCTATGGCCATCTGCCTGCAGAGCTGTCTGGTGGAGTGTCTGCTTTACCACCAGCTGGATGTTGAGTCCTGAGATCATCTGGAGCTGGCAGGGCCTTGCTTCCCAACACTCCCTCCATCACAAAAGTAGTTGGGTTGGTTTATTCCCTGACATGTAGAGTGAAATCTGATGACTTGTCAAGAGTGGGCCCCAAGCCCCTTCTGCTATGCAACTGCTGCTCTGGAGACATGGGACATGCCCTCTCCAGGCCCCCGGTTTAGGTTGGCAGTAGGCTTTTCCCCCCTCCCTGTGCACTGTGTGTGATCTCCTGGGGCCCTGTGTGCACTCACTGTTGGATCCCTTCTCCTCACAGCCCCTCCAAAGAGCCTGGCCCATGTGCCTTCTGCACTTTCCCTGGGGGATGCAGACCCCACTCCTGTCCTGGTGACAGCCTCCACTTGCCAGTCCCTGTGACTACATTTCTTAACTGGGTTCTTTCCTACTTGCACATCTGGTTATGGTGCGACCATAAGCTGGGGGAGGGTGTGGGGCAGCCCTGTCACTCAGCAACCCCCAGACTTGTCCCTGTGCCTCTGTCCTCCTGTGGAAAACCTGGGCCCCAAAAGTGCTTTATGTTTTTTATAGTTACTTTGTATTGATATGTAAAATAGCGAATTCTGGTCCTTGCCCTGTGGAGTGTGGCTGGAGTCTTATGTATATAATAAAGTACTTTTGCCATAATGGTGGTGGTTTTGGCATAGCTTGGTGGCCCTTAAGCCTCATCTCCCTCTAGAACCTGAGTGTGCCCCTGCTCCCCCTCTGCTGTGGCTGGGAGGAGACTCAGTGCCCTGCTCCACCCCAGGCAAACACCAAGCTGAACAAGCAGGACAATTTATGTTGTATTTATTTAAGGAGTGATGCCCACCTCCCCGCCCTGCTGTGGCACATGGGGGTGTTCCACAGGAACATCTGGACCTGGACCTTCAGCCTCTCTGAGTGCCATCTTCACAAAGCTGCAGTCAACTCAATTGTGAGTATCATGAGGTCTCTCCAATCAGGTCCAATAGCTGGAGGAGTGTGTCCATGCACTCTTGTGACTCTTAAGGCACACCGTGATTTAGTTCTATTTTGTTCTTGGGCACCAAAATCCCAGTGGTGAAAAGAAAATTTAGTCCTAACAGCAGTCAGTTTTCTCCACAAAATAGGTATGTTTTCCAGTACATAGGCATCACCAGCTTCCTCTGCAGACCCGGGGGGTCCCAGCTTCCACTGGGCAGTGCAGTCAGGCCAAATGGGAGATGCAGTAAGGGGGACAGGACAAAAAGGCAGAGTGCTGGTCTGACTGGGGAGGGAATACACTGAGGGGACCCATACCAAAGTACAGTCCTGCTGGTGTGTCATTTCAGTTTTGAGGCAGTTGCTTTGGGGCAGAGGCAGTCAATGGTTCAAGAACAGCAGCAAAATTTGGCCTAATTTTTAGCTAGGGGCCAAAGCTGGGTTTGTGCAGCCAAGCAAGGTGTGTGTGTGTGGGGGGTTCTACTCCTCTTTGGCCAAGACAGAGCCACTTGCCTTCCCCTCCAGGTGGGGAATCACCACCTCAGTGTAAAACTTCTCTAGCTTAGGCTCCGTCTGCCCCCAGAACTTGGCATCAAACTCCACAGGCACCACAGCTGTCTCCTTGGTGGTGTGCACCACAAAGTCAGCCCGCTGGAAGCCAGCGGCTGCCAGCTGGCACTGGACCTGGGTGAAGTAGGCATGATCCTTCTTCAGGGCATAGGAACCCCCATCCATCTCCAGGCAGAAATCCTTGTCCTTGCAGGCCTCACGAACCGTCCTGTTCCTGTGCTTGTAGGGACACTTCACTTCCAGCAGCCCCAAGGCCTTCCCGGTGGCTGCCTCCTTGATGACACCATCTGGGCTGGCAGCAATCCAGTTCTTCTCCCGGTGAATGAAGAGGCCACAGTCCTCCACGCACACCTGCTTGCCCTCTGCCTGTGACTTCAGCTGCTCGTAGGCCTCCACTGCTGCCTTCTCGTTGCGGATGCCCCAGGACATGGCAGGCGTCTGCACCTTGGGGCTGGAGTTCACTATTGCTTTCAGGTAGGACTGGGGCACCTCCTCTGTCTTGCCGTTGGCAAACCTGCTGTTGGCGATCTTGGGAGCAATGGAGGCAGTGATGCGATTCTCCCGCCACTCGTACCACTTGGGGTTGCTTCGCTGGCCCCGGGTCTCCTCCTCCACCCGTGGGATGTCCTGGCTCTTCAGGGAAGGCAGGAGCCGGTCCCAGGCCTGACTCGGGTCAGCCTCAGGCTGCTGCTTCTGTGGTCGTGGGGCAGCTTTGGCTGGACCAGTGGCTCCTTTGGCAGCAGGTGGCTTCTTCTGGGTTGCAGAGTAACTCCCAGTGGATGCTTTGGGCTGGTCCCTGGCATTTCCTGGGGCTCTCTGGGATGCTGAGGGTCTTGGCTGAGGGGCATCTGGCTTTGCCCCCTGCCCACAGCTGGGGCCAGCAGCCCCGGGGGCTGGAGTGCTCCTGGATCGGCTGCTTGTGCCCTTGGCCCGGGTGGCCGAGGCAGAAGGTGGTGGAGCGGCGGGGATGGTTTTAGAAGCGGCCGTGGCCGGACGAGGGGAGGATGTGCTGGTGGACTCCTTCCTGGGTCTCCCCATGGCTTCAAGTCAGAGGGAGTGTCCCACACTGCAGATATCGAATAAAATTTAATGCGGTTCCCCGAAAAAACATCCTTCCCTTTCATTGCCCCTCCCCTCCAGTGCCGCTCTGTTCCCACGCCATGTCTCGGGTGACACGATGGTGACACACCGGCTGGTTCAGCGGTGCTGGAGTGTGCAACCTGCCCCCAACCCCCGCCATTAAACCATCCCCAGAGGACGGGGCGGGACACGGAACAGAACCCCCGAGGGTGCCGGGGAAGGGGCCGCCAGCGTGGGGGTTGGAGACGCGTGGGGAACCCGCCCAGACACACACCACAGGGACCCGCCCCGCCTGCTCTGGGGGAGGGGGTGTCAGAGCCCGCATCTCCCCCGCACTCCCCTGCCCTCTCTCACCGCTCCGCCGCCGCTCCGGAAGCGCCTCCCGCCCGCACCACGTGTCTGCGGGAGCGGCCCGGGGCGGGGTGAGCTGCGTGGGGGGAGCTGAAGCTTCCCGGGCCCGTAACCCCCCGCCGCTCCCCGCTAGAGGGAAGCAGCAGCTTGGCCATCCCCGCCCGCGGGACATGTCCGGACTTGGCCGTTCCCCCTTTTCCCCTTCCCATATCACCCCTGCTGCACCCCCACACACCCCCCCGGCAGCCCCAACCTGGCGAACATTTTTCCCTGGGCTGGAGACAAGCTTCTGCAGCTCCTTCCGGGCCTATTGAACTGTTTTCCCTTCGAGGTCGTCTTCTCCCGTTCCCTTTTCTCAGCCCCATCTCTCCAAGCCTGACTTCCCTGCCCCGTATCCTCCATCCCTGCCCGCGGGCAGGGGTCCCAGCCTGGCAGGGCGCTGCCTGTACCCAGCACCTCAGCTTTGCCCCTGGGTGAAAGGACGGGCTGACCTGATGGACCCCCCCACCACGCAGCTGAGCCCCCATTGCTGCTGACCTAAGCTGATCCGAGCCTCTGCGGCCCACCAGCACACACCCTCGGGAGAAGGACATGGACAAGGAGCAGTAATACCCACCCTGGGGCCCACCGCTGCCCGTGGTCCTCGGAGTCCTGGCAGAGGGTTTGGCCACCACGCAGGACGCAGGGAAGGCAGGCGTCAGCAGCACAGAGTTTCGGCTTCCCAAAACCCACTGAGTTCCGTTTCCAGCAGCAAGCCTGTCACCGAGGCAAGAGCTGCTGTGATCTGGATGCCAAGGATGGCCAGCTGCCCCCTGGGGTGGCTGCTGCCAGATCCCTGTGCCCACCCCAGGCCTCCACACCCCCGCTACATTCAGCTGCAGAGAGGAAACCCAGCTGCCACCAGCACATGCCCTGGTTCTGTGTCAGAGCCACACTTCCTAGACTTGTCTGCCTGTGACAGCATCCTGGGAAGGTTTCGGTTCAGCCTGGGCAGGAGGAGCTCTGGCAGCTTTCCCAGATCCTCTCCCCAGCAGCCCGTGATACCTCCAGGAGCCACCTTACTCCCTGCTAATGTTTAATTTCCTGCTGCCTTCTCCTTCCAGCCCCTCTATAACTCCCCGCAGCTGGGCAGGGCAATAGTGCACAAGTTAAACCAAGCTGCGCCTGATTTTGACCAAAAAAGCATCAGCATTCCTTTCTTCCTCCATGGATACCCATCTTCACGATCTCATTTAATTTTTGCTGATTAATGAGCACGGGGCTCCCCTGCCCGCCAAGCCAGTGCAGCCTTCAGCTGGGTCTGAGTGGCTGCAGCTGCACTGGGTGCAGTTACTCCCGGCCTGGCACTGCCAGCTGTGTCCTTGGGCTTCAGTTTGCTTCCTAAATTTGCAGGGCTTATCAGTCACTCAGGACCAGAGACCATCTGTAAGAGATTTGTGGTACCTGCTCCCTCCACCCAGTCCTATCTCTGGGTGATAATTCACTTTGATAAACTCAGGACAAGGGACAGGTGATCTGGGGGTAAATACCCAGACCATGGGTGATTGCTTGGGCAGTACAGCTGGTGAGGGCTGTGTGGGGACACTGGGGTGCTGTATGAAGCTGGTTTTTGTTGTTGTTTTGTTGGGTTGAGCCAGGCTTGTGTTTGCAGGGTTTAACACACGTCTGTGATGAGCTGCTGTGGGGAAGCTGTGAAGGTGCAGAGAGGGGACGTGCTTGTTTGGTGTCTGACAGTGTGTGGAATGGGATGGAGCATATCTTTGTCTCCTCAGGGCTGCTGTGGACCACCGGCAGGTTGGAGGAGGTTTGGCTGCATCCCTGGTGCTAGATACGCTGTGGTTATTCACCTGCCATAATGCTGGGGCTGCAGACAGTGTCTGACGCCGTGGGCTGTTCAAACCCTGGCTGGTGGCATCAACCCAGCGCTCACATTTGGATGCTTTCCTTTGCCTTAGCTTGGCCTAGAAACAACATCTCAGAGAAAAATCAAAGCTTGTGGGTTTTCTTTTCTGGGGCT
Organism: Florisuga fusca; assembly: GCA_038090715.1. Classification (NCBI taxonomy): domain Eukaryota; kingdom Metazoa; phylum Chordata; class Aves; order Apodiformes; family Trochilidae; genus Florisuga; species Florisuga fusca. The sequence continues at coordinate 3,784,609 of JAAWXA010000032.1, forward strand.
GGACTGGCTGTGGCGCTCGCCGTGATGATGTGAGCAGGAGCCCTGTGCATGCTGCAGGCTGGGTGGATGTGCTGCAGCATGCACTGTGCCTCCAGCAGCTTGCAGAGCTGGCCTCAGTCATGTGTGGGGGGGAAATATATGGGCTAACATCCTTCTCCTGCGGTCACAAATGACAGGGAAGGAGAGCAGCTGCTTGTTTTATCTCTTTCCTCTCCCTGTGCAGCACAAGCAAGGGAAGCTATGTGCCGTGGGGCATCTTGTGAGGGGAGAGGGAATGGCTCAGCATGCTCTTGCAAGCACCCCGGGGACACACAGAGTGCCTCTCTGCCAGATAATTGTGTTGAGTGAAGCGCAGGGTAAGGGGTCAGGGGGGAGGGAGCTTGCCCTGTGCCACCACGTGTGGTGAAGGGCGTCTTTCACTGAGATTTTCCTCTTTTGCTCCTGCCATCACCTGCGGAATCCCTGCCGTGGAACAAAAGCTGCGTCAGCTTAGAGGTGAGACTGAGTTGGGGAGATGCTGCTCTGCCAAGCCTTATCTCTGGTGGTGCACAAGATCCCCTGCTGATGGCTAGGGCCTGCTCCCCCACGGTGCTGCCTGCTCTTTTTGCCCTGGTTTGTGTCTCTGAGCTGTCTCTGGGTTCAGCGTGGCAGTGGTGGTGGGTTTCGTGGCACATGGGAGAGTGGGAGTTCCCCTCTGTGTGCTATATAAAAAGAGCCTTGGCAGCACAGCTCTATCTATAGCACAGAGAGGCAGGGCAGGGATTAGCCCAAATCTGACGTTTTTCTCAAGTCCTGCTTGAGAACACCGGGCCAGCAGTGGTGGCTGAGGGATTCCCAGCACATTCCAGGCTGTGAGACCTGTGGGCCAGCAGACATGTCCAGGCTTTGCTGGGATTACCTGACTGTCTGCATCCTTCCCATGGGGATTTTTTGTCACAGTTGTCATCCAAAGGCTGGGCTCTCCCCACATTCCCCCTGTTTTCTGCTCTTTGGGGCTGTGATTTTACCGCAGCATGTGGAGGCTGATGAGGATAGACACAGTGGGACCCCAAGGCATCTGGGTTTGGGGTGGATAGTCAGCATTTGCCTGTGCCAGATCCTCTTGGGGTGGTCTCTGAGCAGCTGAGACCTTTCCTAGCAAAGCCGGTTGTGACATTTGTGGCCCATGGTATTTGTACTGGAGAGTTCAGCCATCTGATGGGGGTTTGAGTTTTGCCCTGTGCTTTGTTTGGAGGAGGACACGGGGCAGCTACGTGTCCTGGGCAGCCAAACTCTGTGGGTGCTACAGCATCACCCTGGAGTCTCCCTAGCACCCAAATCTGGACATAGCCCAGTGGGCTCTGCTCTTTGCCAGTGCCTGTCACCCTCTAGGGGTGTTTGCCATCCCCTGAGACCGCCAGCAGCACCCGGGAGAGCATCCCCCAGCCCTCCCCGGGGCAGCGGTACCGGGGAGTGTGTCTCTTTAATGAGGCTGGGCTTGGAGCAGCTCTGCTGCTGGCACAGGGATCGAGGGATGGAGCGAGGGCGGTGAAGGAGCCGGTGCCAGAGAGGGAGCCTGCAGCAGGGAGAGGTGGGGAAGGACCACTCACCCCTCCCTGGGTATTGCAACCCCCCAGCCAGAGGGACAGGGAAACCCACACCCAGGGCAGAGGTTTCTGGACCCAGACGGTGCTGAGCTGAGCCTGCAGCCACTGTGTCATCCTCCTCCAGGTAAAGGCCAGGGCAGAGGGGTGTGGGGGGGAGGGGGGG
>JAAWXA010000032.1:3786369-3805785 GCA_038090715.1 Florisuga fusca
TGGAGGGGTGTGGGGGGGAGGGGAGGGTGGGGCATGGGACCCTCATGTACCCTGCAGTTCCCACGTGTCCCAGGGTCCCACACCCACTGTTGGGGCAACCCTGGATCGCAGGAAGGGTGGGAGGTGAGAGATGAGGCAGCAGAGACACAAAAGTGCTGAAATTGCCAACCAGCACAGACCCGACAGTGCTGGCTCTGGTAACTGCTGGGAACAGAACCCAGGGTATCACCAGCCAGTCCCTGGCCCATGTCACCAATGTCCTGTGGCCAGAGGGGCATCAGGACCCTTCTGCAGGACTGCCCCACAGGGATGTGCCTGTACTGGGGGAAATCCTTGGGGCTGGGACTAGGGTTTTTTTGTGGGTTTTTGTTTGTTTGGCGTTTTTTTGGTGGTTTGTTGTTGGTTTTTTTGTTTTTGTTTTTGGTTTGTTGTTTTTTTTTTGAGCAGGAGTGGAATTCCTGTGTTAGGGAGCACTGAAGGCAAATGACTCCTGTTCCCTGGTACAGGGCTGTTTTTCCAGGGGTTTTAGTGCTCTGGGGCAGTGAGACCAGCAGCAGCAAAGGTCCTGGGTGTGGTGGTCCTGTATGCAGTGTGTGTGTGCCGGGCTGTGTGTGTGCATCCGTGCATGTGTGTGTGTACGTGTGCAGCAGACTCTGCTCTCTTGTTTCGACTTCCTGGCAGTGCCTTCCAGTGCCTTCCAGTCAGGAGACAGCACCGCAGCCTGGAGAGCTGGGCTGGGGACAGCCCTTCACCCCCTACCTCCTGTGCCTGCAGTTGCTGGGCAAATCCCTTTCCCCCCTGCTCCTTTTCTTTGGTCTCGCTGCAAAGTAGTGTGCCTGGTGGGCAGCAGCTCCACCACCTCCTTCCTCCATGGCCTCTTCCCTCCTCTAGGAGCTGGGATGTGCTCTCCTGCTCCTGTGCCCCCTGTCCCAGTGGAGAAATGAGGGGATGTCCTGCAGACAGGGGAAGCAGGGGATAGTACAGGCAAGCAGGAGGAGCAGTGATGCCTCCGTGCTCCTCAGAGGCTGCTCTCCTTCCATCCTTCTTTTGTACTGGCCTGTGCATCTGTCACCAGTGAGAATTTCTTCTGGGTTTGCCTGTGCTGGACCTTGCCTCCTCCTTCCCTGGAACCACACTGTAGCCCAATGGGATGGCTATTGCTGCAGAGGGTGAAACTCTTTGATAACTTTGCTGGCAGCCCAGGAAGTTCTACTGGGCTCAGGTGCCTGGTTTGCTGCAGCAACCTGCCCACAGGTGAAAAAGGAAATGTTAAGTTGTTCAGACCTAGAGAAGAGTTAGAGTCCTGTTTGCCTTCACTGAGGGCTTTTTGCTGCTGGCAAAGCCAGCTGCCCCCAGCCCTGCTCTTGCTGTGACTCCCTCCATACTGGGGATGCTGGTGTCTAAACCAGATCCTGTGGGCAGCAGGTGGGAAGGGAGGAAAGAGGAAGGGGCTGCGAAGGCACTGATGACCATGCTGGGGATGGGGAGGGAGCCAGGGGCCTGTTGGTGACGCCTCGCTGGCACTGGGACAATTTGCAGCCTCAGGGGAAGAGGACAAAGAGGCTGGGTCGAGGACCATTGGGTCTGATTTTATTCATTACCACAGGGCTTAGAACAGCCATCACGAAGTACAGCAGGGCCAGATGGGGTCTGTTTACTCTGCGAGGGTAAATGTAAAGAGAAGTGATAAAAAGCAGCCAGGATGGCTTCTCCAGCAAGTTCCTGGTAAACAAGACAGTGCCCTGGCCAACAGGCAGTGTGGCAAATAACAGGCATGTTGCTGAGCATTACACTGGGTGCCTTGGGGACAGATGGAAGGGCTTCAGGGTGCAGGCTATCTTTAATGCATTTATGTGCCCGGGCTGGAGGAATTCTGGCCCCTGGAGATGGGGCCACCAATGTTGCCATTCTGGCCCCACCGATGTTGCCAGTGGTGGCAGGGCTGGTGTGGAGGAAAACCAGGCTGTGCAGGGACCCTGTGCTGCCCTGTGTGCTGAGAGAGCAGTCTGGGGGGCTCAGCAGCATCATGCACACGATGGAAGACTGGGGATGGCAGGGGCTCTTTGGGTGGCCAGGACCTGCCAGCAGAGCCCTGCTATGCAGGTTAACAGCTTCCATCTAGTATAATGGACTTATTTTTCTTGGGATGCAGCCATGTTGCTAATGTACTTCTGAGCTTCTCAGGGGCTCCCTGCCTTGTGCCAGCCATGGGCTTGGTCCTGGCGCTGCCTCTGAGAGCTGAGATTGTAGATTTTAGATTGGATATTAAGAAAAACTTCTTCACCAAACGGCTTGTCAGGCACCGGAACAGACTGCCCAGGGAAGTAGTTGGGGATGAATTTTAAATCCTTGGAGGTATTTAAAAGCCATGTAAATATGGTACTTAGAGACATGGTTTAGTGATGGCCTTGGCAGTGCTGGTTAATGGTTGGATTTGATTATCTTAAAAGTCTTTTCTAACCAAAGAGATCCTATGGCTGTTTTCAAGGATGCTCTGGGAGAGACGTCCTGTGACCATTTCCTGAGGGCACACTGAGCCTCCTGTTACCAGTGCTTGTATGAGCCATTCCTACAATGAAGGCCACCAGAGTGGGCAACCAGTTGTTCCCTTGTACCTGGCCTTGTCCTGGCCCTGGGCACATCACACCCTGACGTGCTGGCACATGGACTAACACAGGGACCTCACTGCTGTTGGGTCACAGGAACTTGGGGCAGGCGGGGGATATGGTGTGGAGGTGCTGACCCATACCTGGAGAAGGACCCACGCATCCAATCCATGGAGGCGCAGGGCTAAGGCTGACCCAAATATTTTACACGGCTATTTGATGACACAGGGTAGGGTGATGTTAGAGGGATGCCTTGGCTCCAGGTAATCATTTGGGATGCTCATCCCAGGTGGTTTTCCCAAGGGGAATAGAGGTGCAGAGTGGGTCAGTGCCCTGACTGGAAGGCATCCCCAGCCACCTCCCTTCCCATAGACCACCCTGGAGGGTGGGTTTCTGGGTGCATCTATCTCTGGACAGAGGACAATGCTCTTGCTCACTTGGAGGCAGAGAGCATTGTCCCCTGAGCTGGGCTCCCCCTGTAGTGCCTTTCCCTCTGTGTGGCTCTTCAGTTCAGCACTGACCTTATTGTTAATTATTAAACCCCCAGCAAACACTGCTTGCTGTTTGCTGTTTTGTTCTAGTCACACTGCGGTCTTCTCACTTTTTTTTTTTTTTTTCTAAACAAATTACCCTGAGGGTAACTTCTGAGGGTGGATGGAGATGGGAGCAGCAGATGGTCCTCTCCCAGCCAGTGTGGGAGATGGTCTGGGGAGGCCCTGGAGCCACTGAGCTGCTGTGGGTAGCTGAGGACTGGGTTGTGGGTGGCTGACCATTATCTATCCCATCTAGAATAATTTCAGGGCTTGCATGTAACTGCTGCTGCACATGGGAGAAGTTATTTTGCTTCCCAGTAGCCAGGTTTATTTACCCGTGGGGTGGAAGAGCTCTCTGCAGGCTGCTGTGACTCCAGACCTGGTCTGCATGTGGGATGGGGTCTGAACAGAGACCTAGGTCCAGGTCCATGTGTTTTGTGGATGTTGCAAAGCAGCATCCTCAGGACAGGGTGGCTGGGGACCTGCTCCTCCCTTACAGGCTGGGCAAATGGATGTGGCTTGCGTGCACAACCCCCTTCCCATCAGAGCCCATCCCTGAGCACCCACTGCCTGCCTTCCCTCTGTCTGCAGCTGCCCACTGAGGGACCATGCCAGGCCTGTATGCCCTTTCCTCCTGGGAGGCTCTGCCCCTGAAGAGCTCCAGGGTGAAGGCTTGTGCCAGCGGCTACTCCCTGAGCATCACCGCTCACCTTGTGTACACCAACATCCATGAGAAGCCTGTGGAAGGTAAGGGGGAGCTGTTAGGATGGCAGGGACCCTGAAAAGCTCCTGTGCTGGAAAGCATCCTGTTTCCAGCTCATCTGTGTCCTGGCCCCCCAGCCTTGCTCTGTTTGGGGAGCAAAGGCAGAGGCCAGCAGTGGGGGCACTGCTGACACACAGCATTGCCTTACGGGCAGAAGAATGAGGCTGACCAAAAACATACCTGAGGAGAGGGGGATTTCATCCTCCCTGCTCTCCTCTAGGTGGGTGAGGCTCTGGGTCCTTCCTGTGTGTCACCCCACTCCCATGTATCTACTGTGGGTAGCAGAGGCTCTTAGGGATGCCATGGGCTACACCACGGCTGTGTCTGTGCAAGGATCTGCCTTGGGAATCTCTCCCACCTGCAGGCATCTTCATCTACCCTCTGGAGGAGTCGGAGGTGGTGGCTGGCTTTGAGGCAGTGGTGGGCAGCCGGCGGGTGACATTCCAGGTCCAGAACCGTCACAGGGTGCAGAACTGCTGCCTCCAGAGCAGCCACAGCCCTGGCCGGCCGCATCGCTGTGCCAGCGGTAAGTGTGGTGGGGCAGGTTGGACTCTTGGGTCTTCCTAGCTGGGATGCTCAGAAGGAGCAGGGACAAAGCACAGAGGAAGGGGGGATGTGAGAGCCTGAAACTCCCTGCCCAGCCACCCTGATGCCTTGGGGGGTGGTGTCTGGGGCTGGGGATTTCAGCATCCTCCTTTCACCTCTCCCAGTGCTTTTCCCATCTCTTTGCATGGCCCTCGTTACACCTGTGCTCTGTTGTCCTCTTTGAGAGTAATTAGTGCAATTAACACCCCTCCTTCCCCAGCCTCACAGACCCTGCTGACTCTCTTACCATCCCTCCCGCTGCCCAGGCCACCTTGTTCTGGATGAAGACACGGAACGTTCCACCTTTGTCATGGCCACAGGCACGCTGTGCCCAGCAGAGAGCCTGGCTGCCACCCTCAGCACGGTGCAGGAGGTGGCCACACTGCCTGACGGGGCCCTACGCCTCCTCCTACCCCCCGTCCTCATGCCCCGCGTCCCCGCCGTCCCCGAGAGCGAGCCGGCAAGCTTGTGTGACGACAGGTTGGCCCTATGGTGATTTTCATGGCTTCCTCAGTCTCTGCCATCCCGGGGAGGGGGGATGCTGATGCTGGGCCAGAGGGGAGGGGAACGGGAGCCATCACCACCTCTCCCCTTGCAGCCCCACCAGCTGTTTCAGGGGGCCAGGTGCTCGGAGCCAGCCATCCCCTGTAGCACCTGTGGAGAGCATGGACATCTTTAAGGGACGGCCCAGCAACCCTTTTCCTTATGAGTTTGCCTTCGAGTTGCTGGTGAAGGGCCCCTGCTTGCTGGCAGGTAGGGGGTGGCTTGGGCAGTGTCAGTTGTTTGGGCAAAAACTCCTCAAAATGTGGGCAATGTGCTCCAAGGATGGTGGGATGGTGTCCCCCCAGTCCCTCCATGCTTCTAGGAGGATGTGAGCCTGGGCATTCTCTGGCACTCCTTACACAAGAAGCCCTTTCCCCATCCCACCCCTGGCTGGGATGCCCCTGCACATGGCTCTGGGCAGCTCTAGGTCCCCAACTTCCTTCCCCATGGGAATGGGATGGATGGGGGAGAGGATGGGTGGGGAGAGGATGAGGTTTGGTGGGGACACACTCCTGGCCACCATCCCCCTTAATCCCATTAGAGCTGGCAGGGAGCAGCCACCACCGTGGTGCTGGGTCCAGCATGGTCACAGAGCCCAGGGGCTGGGGGGGCTGAGGCAGGGGGTGCAAGGGGCTCTCCTGCCACTACCTCCTCCCCACAGGGCTGGAGAGCCCATCCCATGCCCTACGGGCCGACGCCGACCCCTGGGCCAACTCTGCCACCACCACCTGTGTCACCCTGGCTGAGCCCCACCGCTACGACAGGGATCTGGAGATCATCCTCTACCCCTGTGGTGAGGGGGAACAGTGCCCTTGGGGGGCCTGGGGGAGATGGGGCATTGCCCCAAAAGCACCTGTAGCACCCACCAACCCCCTGCAGCACAGGGGAACTCTGAAACCTCCTGTACCCCCCAGAGCCCCACCACCCCCACCTGGTGATGGAGGATGGCACCATGACGTACCCCGAGTATGAGGCCCACATCCGGAGCCGCCGGGATTACATACGGATCGCCAGGAAGGATGGCAGTGGCGAGAGACAGGTGACACAGGGCATGGCCACTACTGGCCTCATGGAGAGGAGGAAGAAGGAAGGAGGCAGTGGGATGGGGGTGAGGAAGACTTTGGTGTGGGCTGGGGATGTGTGAGAAAGCCCCTGGCCTGCCTGGCTCGCAGGTGGCTTTTGTGCAGAAGCGTTTCCACAAAGACATCTTCCCCAACCCCGTGCTGATGCTGAACTTCTGCCCGGTGGTGGAGGGTGTCCCCGGGGACCTGCAGAGCATCACCCGTGAGGTCATCTTCCTCGTAGACTGCAGCAGCACCATGAATGGCTCTGACCTTGACAAGGTCAAGGTGAGGCACAGCTGTGGGGCCAGGGATGCTCTCTGTGGGTGGCTGATCCTGGGTGGCAGCCCACCTCCGGTCCCTGCTGTCACCCCAGGAGGCTTTGCTGGTGGCCATGAAGAGTCTGCCTTCGGGGACACTGCTCAACATTGCTGGCTTTGGAGCTGAGGTCAAGCCACTCTTCCCATCCAGCCGTCTCTGCAGTAATGTGAGTACCACCAGGCAAAGCCCCCCACCAGCCCCTCTCTGTCCCCCTCCTGGTGTGGGGCCTGGGCTGGGGATCTGGGGGATGCGAGGATGGTTCTCTGTGCTGGCAGGAGACACTGCGGCGTGCCTGTGAGCACCTTGGCGGGCTGCGGGCAGACTTGGGTGGTGCCAACCTGCTAGCAGCCCTGGGCTGGGCGCTGGCACAGCCCCTCCACCATGGCTACCCCCGCCAGCTCTTCCTCTTCACCGGCGTGGCAGTGGGCAACACAGGCAGGATCCTGCGGCTGCTGCGCAGGCAGGCCAGCACTGTCAGGTATGGCACTGGCACCACACTGGGATCACGGTGCTTTCCATGTCTCCCGGGCTGTCCCCACTGATTTCTCCTTCTGCAGCCCCAAATCTCACTTCTGCCATCCCTGAGGGTGTCCTTCACCATCACACCCACAATCGCCTTGGCTCAGCTTCCCCCTAGGGTGCCCCAATGCAGCACACAGTCAGAGCAGCATCCCTGACTATCAAACACCCCTGCCCGCAGCACCGGCCTGGCCACGGCTTTTCCTCACCTGGCTCTCTCCTGCAGGTGCTTCAGCTTTGGCATGGGCCCACAGGCATGCCGGAGGCTGCTGAAGGGCATGGCCAAGGTGAGCCGGGGCCGTGCTGAGTTCCTGAGCCCAGCTGAGAGGCTGCAGCCCAAGGTAATTCCATGGCTGGGGCTGGGGGGGACATAGGGGCCACCACCGTGTCTGACACTGGCTCCTCTCCCCACCCCAGCTGATCAAGTCCCTGAAGAAGGCGATCGAGCCGGCCATCAGCGACATCACCATCGACTGGTACGTCCCTGACAGCATGGAGGCTCTGCTCTCACCCACCGAGCTCCCGGCCCTCTACCCTGGCGACCGCCTCGTCAGCTACTGCGTCCTCTACAGCATCGCCCACTTCCGTGACAGGCGCCCACTGGTACAACCGGCACTGCCCCGGCACGGGGATGATGGCACCGCCCCGGTCCCACCGGCTTCTCCCAGTGCTGGCGGGCTGATGGCAGTGCCCTCTCTCTGACAGGGCCGGGATGGGGTCTACCGGGGCTCAGCCTCCCATGAGGAGGTGCCCAGTGCCAGGGAGAGCCACCAGCCACCCCGGAGCACCCTGGAATCTGGGGATGTCTCCCTGGAGCTCTCAGCCGGGGGCACAGAGGTGTCAGAGCGCAGTGAGTGGGGCTGGGGGCAGGGAGAGGTGCAGGCGTGGGAGCTGTGTGCTGATGGGGTGTGCGTTTGCTGGGCAGGTACAGATCCTGTTTCAGGAGGAGACATCTGGAAGCGGATTTACCATCCTTCCTACATCCAGGAGCAGTATGTCCTGACCCACTGCTCTGTCAGCACTGACCGCAGCCGTGGGCTGCTCTCCCACAGCTCCACCAGCAGCGAGTCCACCGGCTCCCGTGACATTGCCCCCGAGGGTGGCTCCTTGGCCCCCAGTGCCAATGCCAGTTCCCAGCAGGGTCAGAAGAGCCTGTCCCTCTGTGAGTCCTCCACCAAATCTGCCCTGCTGCCCTCTGACCAGGCTGGCCCCAAGGTAAGGATGCCATTGGGGTGCAAGGGCTCATGCACTGGGGGGGTTGCTCCTAGCTTACCTGGGGTCATGTTGCCCCACTGTGCCTGGACATGCAGCCACCAGGCCAGAAGCTGGAGCATTGTAGCCTGGATTTTAAGGATCAGCCATGGATGCTGTGAAGAAACTCCTTGGGTGGTTTTATGCTACTGGAATGGGACAGGAGGGGACCATATAGCTGGTCCCCCAGTTCTCCAGACCAGTAGTCATCTGAGTGGCTAACAACCGCCCTAGCCAGCTCAGATCCCTGTTGATGCTGCAGAAGTCAAGGGAGAATAGCTGGGCTGGCACCAGGTAACAAACCCAGCAAGCTGGAGAGGAGGGGGTGGGCTGGCTAAGCTCCTGCCTGGCTCCTTCAGCTTTTGGCCAGTGCTGCCCAATGCTTCATTAGTGACAGACCATGTGCCTGCTGCTTCATACCTGAGTTTTAAACCCAGCCAGGTCTCTGGGATAGAGAGCAGCTCCCCCCACCATAATAGTGGCCCTGAGGCTGGGTGAGGCCAGCTGTCACCCCGCTCTAGGACATGCGTGCTCCTGTGGCATGGGTTAGGTAACCTGCTCCTGCCTCACAACAGCACAGCTGGTGCCCTTTGCTGCTGAAATGTCAACTGTAAGTGATTTCTCAGCAGTATAAATGATCCTCCCACAGCTCTCTGCTACTGGGGCGAGAGGTGGCATGGGTGCCACTGCCCTGCTGTAGCTTTTTAGCTGAAGCACCTCAGTGTGGGGACATCACCCTGTGCTGGGGACTGCATCCCACTGCAGCATCACCCAGCCTGAGCAAATGAGCTAAGCCCCTGCCACATGCACAAAAATCACTGCCAACATCTCCTGAGTCAGCCCCCGGGGATGTTTGCAAACTCCTCTCTCGGTGCTGTCAGTCCTTCCCATGTGTATGAGGAGCTGGGCGAGCATCTCCTGGCACCCCAGGAGCCTGCTGGGTGCCAGTCTGCAGAGCAGCAGGGCTGGGTGACAGCCAGCAGCACCAGCCAAGAGCCAGGCAGGGATGCAGATGCCCCATCATGGCGTGGCACATCCTGGGCTCCGTGCCAGTGCCTTTGCCGGGCTGGCAGTCAGCCTTCCCCCGCCACAGGTGACAGTGTCCCTGAGCACAGATGAGCTGGCACGGCGGAAGAAGGCACTGGCACGCACTGCCCTGGCTGGCCGCAGCTTTTCCTCCCCGCATGGGGAGCTGGATGCCCACCGCCTCTGCTGGGCACTGGAGAAGGTGTCACAGAAGAGGAACCAGTCCCTGGAGGGGCAGCTGGACAAGCTGGGACCCCAGACACAGCAGCTGCAGCCCAGCACTGTGGAGTCAAGTGCGTGCTGGCTCTGGGGACGTGAGGGTGGCAGGGACGGAGCTGGGTGCCTCTATCTCACTGAGCCCACATCTTGCCATTGCCCAGATAACCTCCTCTCGCCCACCCACCTGGACTGGGACATGCTGGTGGAGCCTTCCTACCTCTACAGTGCCTCTCCAGCACCTGAGCCGAAGGAGCCCAGCCCAGGCAATGCCAGCCTGCCCCTGCGCTGCCAGGTGGTGATCCATGCGCTGCGAGCTGGCAAGCCAGTGTCCTGGGAAGTGACAGCCTCGCTGGAGCCACTGCTGCAGCCACCAGAGGGGCCGGGCAGGGAAGACCCTCCACGGCGGGTGGCCAAGACCTGGGATAAGCCCCTGCACTGCCTGGCAGCACGTTCCATCATCCGGGACAATGAGAATGCGGCGCAGCGTGAAGCTGAGCTGGAGCAGGGTGGGTGCTGGTACGTGTCTCCCAAACTTCAGCATGTCCCCAGCACCTCTCACCTCTAACCACCTTGTTCTGGGCAGGGTTTGCCCGCAGGTTTCGGCTGAAAGCCGTGCAAACCAGCAAAGCCTGCAACGTGCCTTCCCTCTACACCCGCCTGGTGCCTGTGGATGGTGTCACACAGGCAGCTCTGCCTGCAGCCCCTGAGGTGTGGGGCACAGGTACAGCTGGGGGGCCTGGCACACTTGGGAAGGGGGCAGTGAGGGGATGGAGGGCTGAGGTGGCATTGTCCCTTGCAGCAGGCTTGGCCAGCCAGCCAAGAGCTGCCATGGCAGGGAGCTGGCACCACAGGAGCTCCTCAACGGGTCTGGGCCAGCAGCAGGATGCAGCAGAGCAGGATGAGGCCGTCGTTGCTGCAGGTACCAACTCAGCCCCTTACACGGAGGTCATGCTCCCTGGGGACCCTCATCTTAAAGCTGGGTGGTGCTGGTCCCAGGTGGAGCACTGTGGAGGCCTGGGAATAAGCACTGGCCTCTGCTTTGCCCTGGGGGGAGCATGGGAGGCAGCAGATCTGGGCTCTGAGAAGCCCAGGGGCCCTCAGGTCTTTGTTCTTTTGCAGTGCGAGACGGGACCCCTGGGTCTCCAGCCAGTGCCTCCTCCCCTACCTACAGCTGGGAAAAGCAAAACTGCACCAACGGTGGGTCCTGGGGGAAGGGGTGGATGGTGGGGGATGCTGGTGGGTAGGAGCTGGAGCCCATGCTGTGCCCCTGGTACACGGGCTGAACCACCCTCACAGGCGCTGGGAGCGGGACACACCTCTGGGTGCATCACTGACCCCTCATGCTCAGCTCTCCCCCCTTGCAGGGCCTCCAACCAGCCCCTCCACCACCTCTATGGGCTCCCAGAAATTCACAGAGAGCCTTGCTGGCTCCAGGTGAGGATGCAGGGAGGGTGGGGAAGCAAAAAATGCCATGGGGGGGTTACAGAGGGGAACAGTGGCACTTCTTGGGTGGTGTAGGTTCTATGTCCCATGCCAGCTTCTGCAGCTAAAGGGAAGTTTTGTTGCTCCAGCCCCTTTTTTGCAGCAGACTGGGGTCCAGCTACCCTTTGGGATTTTTTACCTCATGTTAAATTCCCCTTTGCCCCACAGGTTCAGCCTGAGCAGGCGCAGGGGTCCCAGCCTGGCACTGCGCCCGCAGTGCCTCAGCCCAGGGAGAGAGTGCTCCAGTGACCATGCCAGCCACGACTACCTCCCACTGGTAAGGACACTGTCCTCGTCCCCAAATCACCCAGGGGGGCTGAGCAGGCCCTCTCCCTGCTGGGCTGCAGCCAAGCTGCACAGACAACACCCGGCAGCGGATGTAAACCTGGTGTGGGCCTGCTCAGCTCCACTGCATCCTTAAGTGGCCAGGGGGTGGGGGGCTCTGTTGGCTTTTGGGGGGTGGGGGGCTCTGTTGGCTTTTGGGGGGTGGGAGTGGGCATTGGCCAGTTCCTGCGCCCCAGGGACACTCCTGCAGCCCCCACCACTGAGTGCTGAGGGCCATTGAGGTTCTGTGCCCCTGCCTGCCCTCTGCCCTGTCATCTGACCCCTCCCCCCATTGCAGGTGCAGCTGCAGCAAGCCCGGGGACCATTCCAGCTCACTGAGAGCTTCTCTGAAGTGGTGCAGATCACCCTGGACCGCCTGTGCCGGGCATCCCCCTATGCCTCCCACCGTGCCAGCCTCAGCCCCACATCCCCAGGGGCCAGGAGCAGCCCTGAGGCACAGCCAGGTGGTGAGGAGGGTGAGGAGCCAGCTGCAGCCCACCAGCCCGGCTCTCCCCCATCCCGGAGCACTTGCTCCGAGGTGCCCAGCACAGGGGTGTGGGCACAGGCAGATAGTGGGCACGGCTCAGAGTCTGACACTGGCCCCCACTCATCTGCCCCATCTGAGGCTGGTGTGAGCTGGCAGGAACCAGGGCCAGAGGACCTGGAGAGTGCCAGCTGGGCCACGGCCGTGGCGCTGGCGTGGCTGGAGCACCGCTGTGCCGGGTTCTTTGAGGAGTGGGAGCTGGTGGCAGCCAAGGCGGACGCGTGGCTGCAGGCACAGCAGCTGCCCGAGGGGATGGACGTGGGCTGCCTCAAAGGGGCAGCCAGGCACTTGTTCCTGCTGCTGCGCCACTGGGATGAGAACATCAAGCTGAACATGCTGTGCTACAACCCCAACAACGTCTGACAGACGCCGGAGGGCCAATAAACACACCTGGCTCCACGCTGCCTGCGCAACAAGTGTCTGTATGGGCAGGGAGTCATGGCAGGGGGGGCTCACCAGAACCCTGGGAGGGATCATCTCCTTCACAGCCATGTCCTGTGTGAGGGAGCAGTAGGAACTGGGAAAAGCTGTGCTGGAGGAAGCCCTGGGCTGCATCAAGGAGATTCAAACCTGGAGGTCGAGCGGTTTCCCACATCCTGGGCTGGGGAAGGGGATTCCACAGCCCCAGCAGCTGCTCAGCCTCCCACAGGTGAGGCAGGCAAGAGGCACAGCTGTTCCGACAGCGTTATGGCATAAGGATGCTGGGGTCAGAGAAGGGCACACAAAGCCCCCTTTATTAGGGAAGTCCTGCCCCCTGGGGGTCCCCACGCTGCCCCCTTTGCACAGTTCCAGGGCTTGCTGCCCTCCTGGGATGGATGGGGCAGCCAGGTGGGGAAAGAGCAGGCAGAAGAGAAGGGGCAGTCCCAGAGGCAAATTCCCATCATTCAGCTGGCCACACTCTCAGTGGGCCTTCTTGGAGATGGCTGTGGGCCTCCTGCTTGGGGGGAGGACGTGTGGTGCCAACGAGGGGGCTGTGCCGTACCAGAGCTGGAGCAGGATCAGTCCATGGCAGATATGGAGGGAGAGGGAGCTGCAGACGGTGGAGGGGTAGGTGTTCCAGCAGAGCTCGATCACACCCAGCAGCAGAACCCTGCAGAGGGTAAAGCTGAGGGTCAGCATGGGGTGGGGGGACACCCACTAAGCCTCCCTTGCTCCCTGAGCCCTCTGCAGATGGGGGGGGTTCCCCTCCCTGGCAGCACATACTTGGGCATGTGGGTGATCTTAGAGGTTGGGGTGCACCAGAGCAGGTAGGGCAGCGTGTGGAAGTACCAGACATAGAACTGATAGTGGAGGGAGCGACTGCAGCAGACACCCAGGAAGTTGGAGGAGAAGAGGACGAAGATGATCTGTGCACTGGTGTTAAGGGGACAGACACAGGAGTTGCAGCCCCTCAGCAAACACCTTTGCCAGGACAGGCTGGGCCTGGCAGTGTGGCAGGACCAGGAGCCTGTGAAGGCTGAGACCAAGGTCTGCCCTGCCCTGCCTTCTCCCCCCTCCTTGCTGCCCACCCTGCCAAAGGATATTGTTGACGGTCAAGGGAGGGGATGTGTGTTTCCTTTCAGCTGGATCCTTCAGCAGAGCCAGGATGCTCTCTTTGGAACTGAGGGAGAAGCACAAACACCGATCTCAGCTGCTGAATGTTTTTCCCACCTTGGCCTTCCCCTGTGAGACGCAGTGCCTGGGCAGTCTACTCCCCAGAACAGAACAGTAAGTCTCCCCAACTCCTGCCCCCACCCCCAGAAATGCAGCACTGTAGGGCAGGGAGTTGCAAACCCATACCCTGCACAATGGGGGGTAACAGGGACCAGAAGCTACGGGGAACCCCAAGTCTCACCTGTGCCACCGGTGTAGTGCAAAGAGCCCCAGGCCAGCCAGGTGAGCCAGGAGCAGTGTGACATGGAAAGCCCGATTCTGGAAAACCTCTTCTGGGAGGAAGCGCCAGTTCACTGTCCATTTGAACTGGAACTGGCGACCCAGGTCAAAGGAACGAGTCAGGTACCCCATGGGGTTCACCAGCAGGAAGGGCAGCCCCAGAACCACCTGACAGAGACACACCAGCACCCTCACAGTGGCCATAAGCCAGGACTCCGTTACCCCTACCACCTCCTGAGAACCCCAGCCCTGCATGGGGTGACAGGAACAGTCAGACAAAGATGGCAGGCCCATGAATTAGAATATTTATCAATCTCCAGCTCGCTGCGTGGAGACTCAGATGCTGGTGCCACCCACAGGTCTCCAGCTCCCTGGACAACCAGGCAGGATGCCATGATGCAGGCAGGGCAGCCCTCTACCCCTATGACCAGTGAGAGCAGGAACTCACCTGGAGCAGGGCACAGATGCAGAGCTTGGGAATGCATCCCAGGAGACCGAACCGTTGGAGGAGGAGGAAGAGAAGTCCAGGAGCAAAAAGCAGAATGTTCATCTTCACGGACACAGCCAGGCTGAGTGGGAAGCTGTGTTACTGCTGGGGCTTGCCACACAGGTGGCCAGGCAGCCCCAGGGCAGAGCTCACTCATGCAGGCAGCATGCCACGGAGAGCAGCCCCTGCCCTGCTCCCAGACCCTCACCTGAAGAAGAAGCAGCCCCAGGACCAGTGCTCCTCCAGGAAGAGGTTAACGGCGAGGAAAAGGATGGCCATGGCCACGGGGTCATTAAAGAGCCGCAGGACAAAGATGGAGTGGATGCGGTACGAGGCACAGCACATGAAGAAGAAAACATACGGGGGGACCTTGCAGGGGAGAGAGAGACAGGAGGGCAGTCAGCCTGCCTACAATCCTCATACTTCCAGCCTGTTTTGCCCAGGTGAGGACCCAGCAGAGGAGGAGAGGGCTGACCCTGCTCCCTGACTCCAGACTACCTCGTTGGTCCGGCAGTAGATGCGGAAGACGAGGAGAAGGTTGAGGAGGTAGAGCCCAGCGAAGAGGTACTGTGCCAGACGGACATCGGCACCGTGGCCCGTGACATAGTACAGCCCCAAAAAGATGTAGACAAAACCAGCGGGGTAGCTGTGGAGAGATGGGATTGAGGGGCTGCATCCTGACCCCTGTAAGAGCTGGGCCGGGGGGCTGTCATCCCTGTCCCCATTGTCACTCACACCAGTGGCCCGGTCTCCCCCTTCAGCTGGGTGTAGTCCAGGGTCCCGTTGGCGAAGCCCTCCACCTCCTGCATGTAGGCCTTCCAGTCGATCTCCGTGTCTGCAGGGATGGACGGGGGGGTCAGGAGTCGGCCCCGTGAGGAGGGGTCCCCCCACCACGACCCTGACCCGGGGGGATGCTGCCCTATGGATGCCCCCGGCCCCTGCGCGGGCCAGCATCCCCCCGAGTAAGGCCTGGCCGTGCCCCGACACTCACAGGGAACCCTTCGGATGACCCAGAAGTTGACACCGCCCTCGGCCAGGCAGAGGCAAGCGGCCACCAGCGGGGTGTAGCTGGGCTCCAGCAGCACCGCCCGCCAGGCTCGCCGCAGCCCCTCCGCCATGGCCGCCCCGCTCCTTTCCTTGTTTCCAGCCGGAACGTTTAGCGCGGAGCACACATGGAGCTCTCTGCTTTTCTTTCCGACCCCCCCTCGCCCCGGTTCCGGCATGGCCAATCGCCGGTACCGGCAGCGCCGCTTCTGGGATGAGCTGTACCGGCAGGAGGGTGCCGAGCCGCGCGAGTGGCTGGGGGGGTTGTCCCGCTTCTTCCCGCAGCTGGAAGCTGAGCTGCGTCCCGGTGATCACATCCTCGTCCTTGGTATGTGCTGCCCGGTGTTTCCGCCGGGCAGCGGGAGGCGGGGGGTGGGCGGGGATGTCACACCGGGGGATGCGCTGTCAGCGGGGATGGTACCGGCAGCAGCGCTCAGTCCCGCAGCCGGGGATGCCGGTGTCACCGCTCGGTAAATCCCACCTGCGGGCTGATCCTCCGCCGGCCCGGGATTAGGGGAGTGTAATCACCGATCCTGTTAACGGATCAGCCGCCTCCAGCTGCGCTTAATATCCCCCAAAGCCGATATCCCGCTCCCGGGATCCCCTCTCACACTCGCCCCGGGGAGTGGCTGAGCCCCGGTGCAGCGGGGGGGCCGGGGGACCGGGGGGCCGGGCTCTCCCTGTGCCCACCCTGTGCCCACCCTGTGCCCACCGCGCTGCAGGGCATGGGGGTCGTGTCCTCCTGTCCTGCTGTCCTGCTGTCGGTGGCCCCCAGCGACAGCCACCCCCCCCGTTCCTCTGTCCNCACCCCCCCTGTTCCTCTGTCCGTCCCTCTGTCCATCCGAAGTCCCTCCTGGTGCCCCCTCCTGTGCCACCAGCCTCTGCCCCACCGCAGGGGACACTGCCATGGGGGGACCTGGGACACCCCATACCAAGGTAGCGGTGGGAGGCGGGGGGACAGATGGGCAGACTGGGGACCCCCTCCAGCCCCCCCAACCAGGGCACATCCCGGGGGGTGAACTGGGGATTCCCCCATCCCCTTTGCACTGGGCCACAGCCGTGGGGGTGGGACTGGGGACACCCACAGCTCCCCTGAACTGGGGCATGGGGGGCGATGGGACTGGGGAGCTCATCCTTTCCATGCCTCCTGCATCCCTGCATCCCACCCTAGGGGGGGCAGACCCAGTATTCAGGGGCTGCTCACCCCCACCCCCCAAGTCCTGCAGGGCCTGGAGCCCAAAGCACCTGCCTTGCTGGAAGGTGGTAATTAAACGAGCCCAGCACTCATTAATTAGTGACAAAGCAAAGACCTGCTCCCTCTCTCATTGCTCCCACCCATCCCCTGGGTGTGGGGGAGCAGGGTTGGGGTGTACACAGCCCCCCCTTCCCCCCCCCAACCCTATCTGAGCCCTTCCCTGGCACAGGCTGCGGCAACAGTGCCCTGAGCCACGACCTGCACCAGCTGGGCTACACCCGTGTCACCAGCATTGACTTCTCCCCGGCCTGCATCGCCGCCATGCGCGCCCGCTACGCCCACTGCCCCGGCCTGCGCTGGGCTGTCATGGACATCCGCGCCCTCTCCTTCCCTGACGCCACCTTCGACGTCGTGCTGGAGAAGGGCACCCTCGACGTCCTGATGGTGGAGGAGACCGACCCATGGAACGTCTCGCCTCAGGCCACCGCCGCCATGCACCGGGTGCTGACGGAGGTAGGAGTGGGAAGGGGAGGAAGGGTGGACCCCATCCTCATTTTGGGGTGGGGGAAGATGCAGGGTGCCCCCTTGCCACTCTGATTCCTTGGGGTTGCTGCCTCTCCTTCACCCCTCCCTGAATGGTGCTGCCCTGCAAAGGGGCACCCAGGAGGCTTCCAGCACCCCTGAGTGCCAGACCCCCATCTCCCACCCCATTGCCTTCTCCCCAGGGAGGTGATTCCTTCTAGGGGACTGAGTAACACCTTCCCCCTCTTTATTTGCATTCTAAATATAGAGGGGTGGGAGCAAAAACGTGTCCAGTCCCTGCGAGGGTGGAGGTGGGGACGCTGCAGGGTGCCTGGGGGGAACCTGGGGGGAACCTGGGGGGAACCTGGGGGACACACCGAGGTGGCCCTGCGTGCCTAGGGTGAGGTGATGACTGCAGGGCTGTGACAGGCTTTCACCCCCTCCCTTCCCCGCCTCAGCTTCAATCTCGTTAGCCGGGGTCCCCATCATCTGGGCCAGGGTTGCCATGGCAACCCCCGTCAGCACCGACAGGGCCGTGGCGTTGCCACAGGGACGGGTGATGCCTCCAGCCCCTGTTAATTAGTGGTGGAGGCAGGGACCGGATTGAACCTGCCCCGCAACGGGGGGGTCTGTGTGTGCCCGTGTGTCTGCGGGGCCTGGCAGCTCCCCCGCCCCTCTTCCCCGGGGGAATTACTGGCAGGATAATTAACTGCTGCACCTGCCTGGCACCCTTGGCTGTGGACACGGGGTGCTGGGAGGGTGCTTATGGCTGCTGCCCCCCCCCTACCTCCTTCTCACCCCCCCTGAGCTTTGCCCCGCTGAGCCTGAGGGAGAGCAGGGGACCCCAGGGACTGTTCTCAGCAGCCAGGCTCTGCCCATCCCTGCCAGCACTTCTGCCTGTCCTTGTCATTTGGCCAAACGATGAGGATTTAGCTCTTTTCCCTTTTTTTTTTTTCCCTTTTTAATCCTCTGCTCAATCCCTGCTCTCCCCCAGCATCACTGGGTGCTGGCCTTGTGCCCTGCTGTCCTTGTCCCCGGGGGGATTCATGAGGCATTTGCCATCCCCTCTGTGTGTGTGTGGCCATCCTGGCACCCCCTTTCTCACCCTCACCTCCTTTATCATGGGGGGTTGGGGTGTTCACCCCTTCTGTTCTGCTCTCCTTGGCGAGGAAGGTAAGGACCAGAAAATCCTCCCTGTCCTGCCCTGGGGGGCAGCCCCGTCCCAGTGATCCAGAGGCAATGAGGAGGGGGTGATGAGTCTGTGCTGGAGCAGGGAGCAGCCGCCTTTCACCCCCGGCCAGAGGACAGGAAGGTTTCCTGTGCCCGTCTCTAAGCAACGGCAGCCAGGGCTCGGGTAATGAGGGGGGATGTGGGATGCCTCCATCCGGAGATCCCTGCCTGCCCCCAGCTGCGGGGACCCCCCCTCTGCTCATCAATTGGGAAGCCGTGGGGGTCTTTCAAGGACAGATGCATCCGGTGCTTTGCAGGAGGGATGCTGAGCTGGGTGTCTGGAGGGGGGGGATAGTGGAATGCAGGCACCTGCCTTTCCTTTTTCCTGACCAAACCCACTGATGTTTGGTTCAAAAAAGTCCCCCCCGCAGTGGGGGACACACAGGCACACACAGGCTGGCTTCTCCCCTCTCCATACCTGGCCTCAGCCAGTGCTGAGCTGTGGAGCTTCCTGGCAGGATTAAACCAGAGCTCAGGAACCCCCCCCTTGGCCTCCAGCTCTGTCCCCTGCCACAGTGGCTCTCTGCCTTTGCCTGGGGGGGTGGATCTAGGGGTGTCCCAGCCTGGGGTAGGGTGCTGGCAGGGGGGTGCTGGCCACCTGCCCTCCCCTAGTGCTGCCTTTGCATGCTGAGCACGTGAGCTTTGGCCATAAAAGCCTTTTGACATTGGATAAAGCCAAGCAAGAAAATTGATGTTCTCTTCCATCCTGTTAGCGGGGGCTTGGTTCCAGCCGGGAGAAAATGGTGATTAAAAGGGTCGAGTCCTTTCCCATCCAATCCCCTCCCCCCACCCTCCGGCACTGGGTGTTGGCTGAGGGGGCAGCACCGGGTGTCCCGGGGAGGGGCAGGTGGGATAGGGGGGCCCGTGGAGCCCAGACAGGGTGAAGCTTTTCCTTGTTCTAAGGTTGGGTCTCTGTGCTATCTGCTGGGGATGGGGGAGGGAGAATTTTAGGGTGCAGGGAGAGTTTTTGCATGGGGACCCCCATTGCCACTGGTGGTCTGGGGACACAGAGAATTGGGGCGGAGGGGGGGAAGGTTAGGATGGGAGGTTTGGGGGTGCAGTGGGAAAGGCTGGGGGGGATCTTTGGCCGATGGCCTTTAGTGTCAGGTCTGGTTCGTCAATTTCATCTATTATGTAAAGGATTTGGAGGGATGGAAGGGCGAGTAAAATAAGGACGATGGCTGGTAAGATTGTTCAGATTAGTTCTACTTCTTGCGCGTCTACAGTATTTGAAGAGAGTTTTTCTATCAGTATTAGGGTTAGTAGGTAAAGTACTAGGCTGCAGATTG
>JAAWXA010000032.1:3807121-3823591 GCA_038090715.1 Florisuga fusca
GGGCTCCCTGTCCCCGGCACGGCACGGCCGGTTCGGGGACAGGGAGCCCCCCGGCTGGGATGGGGAGACCCCCCGCCCCAACCCCTGCTCTCTCCCCAGGGCAGGATGGTCCCGCCAGCACAGCCTTGCCCGGGTTGTTGCCCCAACTCGGGGGTGCCCCTAAACATGGGGTGCCCCTGTGGAGTGGGGAGTCCTTGGCACAGCCTGGTACCCCCAGGTCAGGCAGTCCAGGACCACCAGGCACAGCTGGACCCTCCCCCAGCGCACCGAGGTGATGCCCCAGTACCCCATTGTGATCCCCCAGGCCACCTTGGATGGCCAAACCCAGCTTCCAGCCTCCTGCAGCCTAGCAGGCTCAAGCCCCGAGGCTCCCCAGGGCTGGCTTCCACTCTTGGTCTCCCCAGACAGTCCCTCCACTTGTGCACCTTGCCCAACACCCATCAATACACTCTCTCCCACAGCTGCCTCAGAGGTCGCCTCTTGGAGCTGCACGAATCCTGCTGCAGCTTCTGCCAGTTGCCTTGACATAGCATGCCTGTGCCATTGCACATATGTGTCTGTACATATGTGCATGTGTATGTACATGTGTGCCCACTGTGTGTATTTACAGGGATGTGGGGGGCATGTGGGTGTGATTTGGCAGGTCACACCTTGAGCTTGGACATGTAGGAGCTGTGCCCAGAGATGTCCCCTTGCCCCACAGCTCGTCCCTTCCTTAGAGGTTCTCTGCAGGCAAGGGGAAGGAGAACCATTTACCATGGGAACCTGCCATGGATCACAAAAGAGAAACCTATGAGAGTGGTCCCAGTACTTCCTGAGAGCCCTGTTTGTGTCCCCTCTGTACCCCCCAGGACTCTTCATTCTGCATTTTCCACTTCCAGGACAGTGATGGTGCTAATTGGCATCAGTGGCTCTGCGTGGCCTCACCTGGGAGCCCTCATCCCAGTCACCTGGGGCTGGGAGCAGTATTTAAACTCAGGCTGGGGCTGCTGCTCCTTGCTTGAGCTCTGAGGACAGCTCTAGCTCCTGGAACTGGTGATGTTGGTATGGCTGGTTGGAGAGGGCAGCCCTGCTCCTGCTGTTCCCTGGCAGCCAGGCCCCACTGCTGGTGTGGGTGTGCTGGGCTTCAGCAAGGCCAGAGCCCAGAGTGCCCAACAGCACTTGCCAGCCTCATACGAGTCCCATGAGAATCTCCTTCTGGGTGCCTTGAGAAATGAGAGTCGGGTTTTACAGACACTCCTGTGGCCCATTGCTCCATGCTACCATCCGGATGGCCTCCTGAGATCCTGCTGAAAGGTGCTGCAGAAGAGCATCAGCCCAGCTGATCCATGCAAGAGGGCAAGTATGTCTATTTCGGGAGGCCATGCCTTTCCCTTTGTGCCAGGCTCTGCAGGGCACTGGTGTCTGCTGTCCCCTCCCAGAGCAGAGCTGGGGAGGGCTGGGGCAGCAGCGCCTGCTCTCTGCTGGCAAGGCAGTGCCGTTATTCCTGCCTTTGCTGGGGAACCAGCTTGAACTTTTTCATGTGATGGCTTTTGTTTCTTGCAAAAAGTGCCTGGGAAAATAGGCAAAAGGCCCACGCTGAGATGTGGCCTGTTTTTCCCATTACAGAGCCCATGTGCTGCTGCCCGTGGGCAGGGACAGGCAGACCATGGCACACACGGGGCCAGGGGTGAGTGCAAAGAGGAGCAGATGGGCTGTGTGGGACATGAGCAGGGCCAGTTCTGCCCTCCAGGAGGGTTTCTAGCCCAGCAGGCTTCCTGGGGAGAAGTTGAGAGGGTCACCTTGGGAATAGCCCCAGTTATCCTGCACCTGTATCGGTGCCTTTTACCCAGGGGAGCTGCTTGGCTGTGAGATGGAGCTCTGTGGGGCTGGCTGGGGTTTGAGGGTGTGGGAGGGACTCTCCAGCCCAGGCAGAAGGGCTGGATTCCTGGGACAGGGAAGTACTCTGGTTCTGGGCACCTCATCTCTTTGGGACATCTCCGGCTCCCCAAGGATGCTGCTGGTCACGAATCCCTCGGGAGAGGGAGGTACCAGGGACCTCAATGTGGGTGGGTGGGCAGGAAGGTGCGGGAGAGCCCTCTCCCTCATCCCCTGCCAGTGCAGGCTGCGTCCTCCACAATGAGCAGGACACACGTTCATCTTTCCCTGGCTTTCATCCCACCTTCCTTATCTGCCTTTTAGCAGCCACGTAATCTCCTTTCTTGCTTCCTTTGCAGCCTTTTGTCCAACACAAAGCTGGCTCCAGCAGGAAGAAGGGGTGGTGAGAGTGGGAAGCAGGCGGCTCTTCCTGCCCTGCTTCCTGAAACCTGGGTGGCATCGGGGATGATCCGAGGAGCTGGGACACCTGCCAGGTGATGAAAGAGCTGGGGGCCAGCTGTGCCCCCCCGAGGGGCATATGGGGCTGTGGAGCAGCTGGGCTGGCAATGGAGGTCATGCTGGAGCACAAGGCCAGGCAATGCTCCAGGAACCCACTGGTACCTGCTGTGACTCAGCCCCACAGCTGGAGCCCTGCACCTTTGGTGGGGATTTGGGTGCTGGCACCAGGTGCTTTGATGAAGGCAAGGGGTTCCCCTGCAATCTGTGCTGCTTCAAGTGGCTTTGTGGTGCAGAAAATCCTGGTCTGTGTGCTTGTGGTGGGGCATGTCCTGCTTGGGCTCTGCAGGGCCCCTGGGCAGGAGGAGTCAGGCTGGATGGGAGCACCTGGTGGCCCCCAAGGCCTGATGGGGCTGGGCTGGTGGCCTGGCAGGATGGCTGGATAATGGAGGGCTCAAAGGAGGCAGGAAGCATCAGTCACCAGATCCAAGGCTTTCTCAGGGTAGGTGCTGTCACCCAGGGCTGGCCCCGCAGGACTGGGGGTGCAGAGGCATGCCTGGAGCCCGGCTCTGGTGCCTCCATCTGTGCTGCTCCCAGCCCTGCCAAGAAACGTGAAATGGCACTTCTGTTCCATGCTGGTGGCAGCTGTGGCCTGGGGGCCTCATCAAATGCCAGCTCCCTGCTGCCAGCACTGTCACTTGCTCTGGGTACCTGTCCCCATCCTGGCACAGGGGACTGGTGAAGGTCACTGGCAAGGTGTGAAGTGTCTCCCTCCTTGGCTATTGCCACCAGCTCTTGGTAGCCAAGTGGCTTCTGTGAGGCAGAGCACAGGGAGGGCTCCTGCTGTGCATGCTGCCTGTGCCACATTGGGGTGACTCTTTGTGTGGGTGTTTTTTGTGGACCAGAGACATGCAGGTGCTGGGGACAGCCATACGTATTGGTGGCTGTGGTGACCCTTGTCACCACGGTGCGATGCTGGGGGACAGGGGATGGGCATCCTGCTTGGTAGCTGCACTGTGGGTGAGCCCAGGGCAAGGATGGGACAGTGACAGAGTCCTCACCCTGTGCTGTCCCCACAGCCAGTGAGGTGCAATGATGAGGCCAGGGAGAAAAGCACCTCTCCTGGGAGGAAGGGCTAAACCCTTCTTCTTCCCAACAGAGCTGGGGCTAGCCAGCGAGATGGCGAGATGAGTTTGTCTTGTTGCTCAGTCTGGCTTCGGGTGATCCCAAGGGGGCTCTGACTGTAAGTTGGGACAGATGGAAGGGGGATGGCACTGTCCCCACCCCTCACAGGAGCTGCCCAGAGTGCAGCTGTGGTCCCTGCAATGCCATGGCCTCACCTGCAGTGCGCTGCCTGAGGCGGGGGCTTCACGGGAGGGTCCCTGCCCACACCCGGGGTGACAGGGGGAAGCAGGAGAGGGGGGGTGAAAGCCCTGCTGGGGGTGGGGTGTGCGGCTCCATCCTCATCTGTCACATCTCTCGTCACCATGACAACAGACAGGAGGCAGGCGGAGGCGGGCTGGCAGCCCTGGGGGGTGCGGGTAGGGGCTGGGGCATGGGCTGGCACCCATAGGGACCCTGCTGGAGGGTGAAGGGACAGCTGGTGGGATGCCTGGGTCCCTCTTGGGCCCCGGAGGCAGCAGGGCTCAGCCTGGGCACTGTGGGCTCCCTGCTCTCCTGCTCTGCACCGAAAGCACCCTGGGGATAGCGCGGGACAGAAAGTTGGGCTGGGGGTGCAGGCGCTGCGGCATGGCTGGGCAGCCCCAGTGCCAGGGGGGTTGGCACAGCCAGGATTTGGCCAAGCCGAGTGGTTGAGTCATGCTGCCACCCGGAGCAGTGCCAGGGCTGCTCAGCAGGGTCTAGACCACGCTGGTGGGTCTAGTGGCCTTGTGGAGGTGGCAGAGGCCCAAGAAGGGGGGTATAGAGCAGGGGTGATGGGTAACCCAAGAGGACGTTACAGCCTCCCCACGCTCCTCGGAAAATGGGGATGTATCCCCTGACCCGTGCACCCTCAGTACTGGTGGGGGAGGGGGTGGCTGCAGGTCCCTCTCCAGCTGTCCCTGTCCCCAGGGAAAAGGTGAGCAGTCTCGGGGAGCAGGGGCACCCCCCGTCCTCCCCGGCCCACGCGCACCATCAGCTCTTGGCACGCGGGGAATGTGTTCCTGGCAGCCCAGCCCTCTCCCATCTGGTATTTTATCTCCTTCCCGAAATCCCTCCTGCTGCGGAGGGGATACCCAGATCTGTGGGGGAAGGACCTGTGCCCCACTGCTCACTCTGCAGTGTGGCAGTCACCATGCTGATGTGAAGAGCCCAAGGTGAAAGGTGGCAGGGAGAAGGGGAAACTTCACACAACCCCCCACCCCACCCAACCTCAAAAATGGACACAAGTCCCAGGCCGGGTTCTCTGGGGTTTCATAGCTGGCTGAGGGCCCTGGGGACAGTACTGCAGGGGCACCTTCACCCCAAGCAAGACCCCAGCCCCAAACTGGTAGAATGAAGGCTGCTATTCTGGGGAGGGGCCAAACCATCCCCTCCCTCTGTTTTCACTGCTGTCTGTCTGCCAGTGCTGCCTCCTTCCCCTCCTCCCCCAAATCCTAGGGGCCTCAAAGCCACAGGAGCCCAGAGAGCCCGTGGGTTGCCTGGGCAACTGCAGTCAGGCACTGATGGGGAGCGGTCCAGGGGAGTGGTTGCCATGGAGACTGGAGGAGCATGATCGCTTTGGCAACAGTCCTGCTCCCCCTTCCCCTCCCCATCAGGGCTGTATCCTGAGGAGGTGAACCCTGGCTGGGGGTCCTTTGGTGGGGGAAGGGAGGTAGTGATGCCTGTGCTCCCCCCAGGAGAGCCTCTGCTGCCAGCAGGTCCCATGTCCCCCCCCCGACTTCACGGCGTGAAGGAAGAGGCGAGGCCGAGCTCGGCTCCTTGGCTTTATCACTCCACACACCACCACAAGCTGCTCCTGCACCCGGTGTGGGTGGGCAGGGAAGCTGGGTTCAGCGGGGACTGGGGGCCCCAGGGCTGGCCTCCCGCTCCAGGAGAGTGGGGATCCTGCAGAGAGGGACACTGTCGTCCTCCCCAGGTGACATACTTCATTGTCACCAGCCCTTGGGTGCCCCTGCACAGCCTGAGCAGTGGCTGCAGGCACATGCATTGGCACGGAGACAATGGTGACACTAAGGAGGTTGGTTCTTTTTCACCCTGTCCTGCCAGCCCTGGTCTTGTCCCTATCATTCTCCCCCAAAAGACACACACTGGAAAAGCTAACCAAGGGAAAAGTCTTGCATGGCTCTGGGTGGTTTCAGGGAATAGGACAAACAGATACTTGCCAGAGGCACACCCTGGTGCAGGGCTGAGGACTTGGCTCTGTGGCTCAGGCACCGAGCATGCTTCCCTTAAGCCTTCAGGTTTGGGATGGGGGCAGTGGTAGGATCCCTCTGGGAGACAAAGGGAGGCTGAAGATGCTCTAGCTGCCCCCCTCTCCCATAAACAGACATGGGGGCACACCAGGACCCTTCCCTCCCAACAGGAATCACTCAGCTTCATGTAAGAGGATTTCTGCAGGCTCCAGGCTTGGCTTTGTTGATGCTGCCCCTCTCTGGTCACTGCCTTCCCCCCCCCTTCCCAACTCCCCAGATACTCTCAGGCCTGGTAGAGGGGCACCACGCGGTCAATGGGCCCCCGGCAGATGGGGCAGAGGCGGGAGGGCAAGGCCTGGAAGCAGCGGAAGCAGCAGCAGATGTGGCCGCAGCTCAAGAGGACGCACTCGCGGGGCCGTGTCAGGCAGATCACGCAGGAGTCCTCGGGCTCTGCGGCCTCCTCGCCCTCTGGCTCCTTGTCCTCGGGCTGCTGCCGGAGGCGGGCGCGGCGGTAGGCACGGCACAGGGCGTGCAGGAGGACGGCCAAGCCAGCCATGGCACACAGCATGGCCGCTCCCTTCCAGAGCCCGCTGACTGACTCCAGTTCTGCCAGCACCGTCTGCCAGTCCCCTAGGCACAGGAAATATTCACCCCCCTGGGCTGGTGGCTGGAGGTGTAGGGAGCCATCGGGATGCAGAGCCAGCTCCCCGATGCCAGTCAGCCCGGCCCCTACCCGCAGCATCTCCTCTGTCTCCAGGATGCCCTTGGGCTTCTCCCCGCTCAAGTACTGGCCCAGCAGGTCGCGGAAACCATGGGCTGGCTGCTGGAACCGCTCGTACACCGTCTCCAGCGGCAGGCAGACAGCTCGGAGCGGGCTCTCCACGCTCACCTGCGTCACCGCGTCGCTGTCCAGAGAGGCCAGCAAGAAGGGGACGGTGTAGATCTGCTCCGAGAGCACTCGCTCACTCTCGCTCCTGCAAGAGGAGAGTGCAGAGCTGGGATGTAGGCAACGTGGAGGAGCTCTGAGCTCCTGAGGCTGAGCCAAAGGTAGGGACTAGAGACTTGAACTGAGCTTCTTTCTGCCTCTCACGTGGCCCCAGGGGATGGGTGTCTGGACCCACCGGTGCAAGCCCACCCCTGCTGTCCCCCCCCATTGCTCACCAGCTCCGGGCCAAGCTGTTCCAGATCAGCCGATGCTCTTTCAGAAGCAGTTTCTGGATCACGCCTTGCAGCCCCTCATGGTAATGGCTGGTCAGTGCAGCCTTGGCTGGCAGCACTATGCCTAAGGACCAAGGGATGCATCATGGCCAAAGAAGAGCCCAACCCCTGTTCCCAGTGTGGAGCCACAGGGTCTTCTTACCTTCCAGAGCAACGTAAGGCAGGCACCTTCCATCAGCTGCAGACACCAGTGCTGGTAAATCATCATCAACCTGGAGCTTTGGGGCCTCCTGGAAGAGCAGAGATTGAGCATGAACATGGGCTGGGTCATGACGGTGGTCATAAATGGCTTTGTGGGGATCTCTGGCATGATGTGACCTGCCTGGTCGTGGGCACCATGAAACTGCAGCAGACAGCAGTCATCAGCAAGGGGCACCCAAAGCAAAGGCTCTGGGCCAGGCAGCGTAGGACAGAAGGGAAGGTACAGTAGACAGGAGAAAGCATCTGAGGGACAGGGCTACCTGTATGCGTGCCACAGCTTTGGCTTTCTTCCTGTAGAGGTAGTAGAAGAGGCCTGAGAAGGCGAGGCTGGAGCCCAGACACAGCAGCTCTCCAGGCGTGATGGGTGGTGTGTCCATGGTGCCAGGCTCGGGCGGAACACCTGCAAGGTGAGCGTGGTGGCTGGGGGACAGGGGGCAGTTGGCCTTGGGGCAGGGATGTCCCCAGGGCAGGATGCCCCATTGCCCCTCTCCCACGGCGGCGATGTCCCAATAATGCCCCGGGGCCAAGCCTGCCCGTGGGTCTGGCTGGGCACAGTTCAGCTCCAACACACGCAGGTGCTCCAGCCCGGGCCTGACTCAGCACTTTTTGCCCAGCCCGGGTCCTGCTCCCAGGATCGGGCCGAGGCCCAGCGCCCATGACTTAGCCCGGGCCCTGATCCCAGCCCCCCACCTAAGCCCGGCAGCCCCAGCCCCGNCCCAAGGCATCAGGTCCCCTGGTGTCCCATGGGACTGTCCCCACCACCACACCCCACCCTGCTCTGGGGGCTCTGCTGGAGGCCGGTGTCTCCCTGTCCTACTTCACCCCACGGCTCGGTCCTGCAGGAAGGGAATACGACAAGGAGGGCAACCTGCGGCCGTGGTGGCAGAACTCCTCCCTGGAGGCCTTCAAGAACCGGACAGCGTGCATGACAGAGCAGTACGGCCACTACACCGTCCACCGTGAGAATGTCAACGGCCGGCAGACGCTGGGCGAGAACATCGCCGACAATGGCGGGCTCAAGGCAGCCTACAACGTGAGTGCTGTGCCCCCAGGGGATTGCAGACCCTCCCCTCTGCCTGCATATCCCTCCTCGGGGCTTCAGGGCACCTCTCTTGCAGGCGTACAAGTCCTGGTTGCAGAAGAATGGGGAGGAGAAGCACCTGCCGGCCCTGGGGCTCACCAACCACCAGCTTTTCTTCGTGGGCTTTGCACAGGTAGAGTGGAGCAGGATGCTGGATGCTGGGTTCTCCATCCCTCCCTGGCCCCTCAGAGACACCCCACAGCCCTCCCCTGAGGCTGCTCCCACTCTGGCAGGTGTGGTGCTCCGTCCGGACACCTGAGAGCTCCCATGAAGGGCTGGTGACCGACCCCCACAGCCCAGACAAGTACCGTGTCATCGGCACCCTCAGCAACTCCCGGGACTTCATTGAACATTTCAGCTGCCCCCTGGGCTCCCCCATGAACCCTGGCAAGCACTGTGAGGTGTGGTAGGGATGGGGAGGGTGCCGATGACACGGTACTTGTCTGGGCTGTGGGGGTCGGTCACCAGCCCTTCATGGGAGCTCTCAGGTGTCCGGACGGAGCACCACACCTGCCAGAGTGGGAGCAGCCTCAGGGGAGGGCTGTGGGGTGTCTCTGAGGGGCCAGGGAGGGATGGAGAACCCAGCATCCAGCATCCTGCTCCACTCTACCTGTGCAAAGCCCACGAAGAAAAGCTGGTGGTTGGTGAGCCCCAGGGCCGGCAGGTGCTTCTCCTCCCCATTCTTCTGCAACCAGGACTTGTACGCCTGCAAGAGAGGTGCCCTCAAGCCCCGAGGAGGGATATGCAGGCAGAGGGGAGGGTCTGCAATCCCCTGGGGGCACAGCACTCACGTTGTAGGCTGCCTTGAGCCCGCCATTGTCGGCGATGTTCTCGCCCAGCGTCTGCCGGCCGTTGACATTCTCACGGTGGACGGTGTAGTGGCCGTACTGCTCTGTCATGCACGCTGTCCGGTTCTTGAAGGCCTCCAGGGAGGAGTTCTGCCACCACGGCCGCAGGTTGCCCTCCTTGTCGTATTCCCTTCCTGCAGGACCGAGCCGTGGGGTGAAGTAGGACAGGGAGACACCGGCCTCCAGCAGAGCCCCCAGAGCAGGGTGGGGTGTGGTGGTGGGGACAGTCCCATGGGACACCAGGGGACCTGATGCCTTGGGTTCATGCTCAGTCGAGATGATGTCTCCCAGTTCCTGCTCCAGATGGGCTATGTCTGGGACTCAGCTGAGTGTTTGGGTCCCCAGCCACCCCTGCTGCAACCCAGCTGTCCAGTTGGGATTTGTCACCCCAAATTCCCCCATTGACCCCATTTTGGCTCTGGGGTTGCAGTGAAGGTGCAAAGCAGAGCAGATGTGAGAGGGACCCATCCTGCGCCCCACGGGGAGGAGGATGAGGAGGGGGCTGGGGCTGCTGACACCGTGTCCTCACCAAGCGGATGGAGCGAAAGCTGCACAGAGAAGCCGGGGGGAGGTATCGGCGGGTGCCACCACCTGGGGAGACAGGACGATAGAAGGGGGGACAGCCTGGGGGGCACGAGCATGCATGATGTGATGGATGGCAAAGCGGGAACCCCGCACACCTGCGGCACTCCCTGCCCACGCCGAGGGAAGGGGGCAGGAAGGTGATGGGGTCAGGGCTGGTGCAGCCCACGGGCTCTCACCTTGGTCGTCGAATGCATGGGTCAGCTCGTGCCCCATCACCACACCGATGCCACCAAAATTAAGGGCTCTGTGAGGCCACAGGAGAGAGACAGGTAAGCACAGGGGGATGATGCTGTTGCAGCTTGGGCACCCCCTCTCTGTCTGGGGCACCCAGCAAGACTCTGCTGCTGTTGGCACCCAGGTGGGAATGAGTCCTGCTGGGGACACTGGTGGCCTCATGGGGACTTTGCAGGCTGTCTTGGCTTTAGGATGTAAAGCCTCAGGGGATGCTCCAGCCCCATGGGGTTTTGCTTTGTAACAGTGGGGTTGGGGTTTATAGGGTGCTGTCCCTGATCCAGCCCCAACCCCCCCTGAGGATATGCCCCACCCACCTCCCCTCCCTGTACCAGGCTTACTTGGGATGGTTGCGGGCATAGAATGGAGCCTGCAGGATGCCAGCGGGGAAGACGATCCCATTCTTGGTGGGCAGGTAGTAGGCATTGACAGTCTGTGGGGTCATGCTCCACCTGGGGCAAGGAGATGGGACAGGGGACAGGCAGGGATGTGTCCCCTTTCCCCCAGCCCTGACGTCTTCCTGCCATCTCCCACCCCTGTGCTGCCCTGCATGGGACTGGCACCACTGTCCCCAATCCACTGGTCAAGGGACCCTGTGCTGGGGACAAGCCATAACCACCACAGGTGACCTACAACACTGTGCAGCCCCATGTGGGGACCTTCCCCCCAGTGAACCAGTGCCACCCAAGCCATGATGGGGACAGTGCTGTGACACTGTGATGGTGCCATATCTGTGACAGTGCCACCACATCCTCTGACCCCACACACACCCCTCCACCTTACTGGTCGCGGTTGGGGGGTTTCCGGAGCTGGTCAGCCATCACTTTGGCAGAGAAGTTGTAGAAGTTGAGCATGTTCTGGAAGAAGGAGTCCTCTGAGACCTCATACTGGTGAGAAAGAGGAAGGATGAGGTGGTGGATTCCTCACCCTGGCCAGGATGCTCTTGGTACTAGGGTGGCTCTGTGTACCATCCCATCCCATCCCATCCCATCCCATCCCATCCCATCCCATCCCTTTCTCCCTCCCACCTCAATGTGCCACCTTGGTCCTTTTAGGATTATTGATTTCCTGTGTCTTCTTACACCCATGGTTTGGTTGTCAGTAGCTGGGTNCCCATCCCATCCCATCCCATCCCATCCCATCCCATCCCATCCCATCCCATCCCATCCCATCCCATCCCATCCCATCCCATCCCATCCCAAATGGGTTCCTTGAATATGGACATTGCCCCACCATGAGGCTCCCTTGTGTATGAGCAGGGACCAGACCCTATCCCCACCAACCAGGTGTCCCCATACCCCATCATAGACATCATCCAGCTCCTTGTTGTCCAGGATGAAGTCAGGGAAGCCAATCATGTCATAGATGGCATCTGCCTGTGTGAGGAGAGGCCCCAGAAGTGAGATTGGGGGGTGAGGGGGGTGTTTCCCAGAATGGGAGTCTCCCATCTGCTGCCCTCCACCAAGTCACCTTCTCCTTTGCAGCCTGCCTGGTCTTCTCATCCATCCAGTCCAGTTGGTCCAGGGACAACTCAAAGGCTGCCCGGATCTCACTGATCATTTCCTCAGCCTGGAGAGGGGAGAGAATGAAGCACACTGCCTTCCCCCCTCCCCCCCTCCGTATCCCTGCCCCCCAACATCCCCTCGTGCAGGGACAGGGTGGGCAGGATGTGACCTTCCCAGAGCTGGGGGTTCCATTTCCCTGGTCCCTGACTTCCAGCCCTGGGGGTCAGGGGGAAATGGGGGTTTCCCGTGAGTGGTGATAGAGATGGGACAGGGGCAGGAGTATCCTCACAATGGCCTTGCTGTCCCGGTCGAAGGTGGCTTTGACAAAGAGGGAGCCCAGGGCAAAGCCCAGCGTGTCATCTGTGTTGGAGATGCAGGTTTGCCAGCGGGGTGTGCAGGACTGTGGGAGCAAGGCAGGGGTCTCTGAGACCCTGAGCTCTGCTTTGCCATCTCCCCAGGGTAGATGCTCAGCAGCTAAACCTCCATCCCCAAAGATGAGCCCTGGCTTCCCTCTGCAGCATCCAGGGCTCAGCATCCCAAGGTCATCCCAAGGGCAGACTTGGTCCTGTCTGCTTCCAGGCTGGGGACAGAGAGGTTGGTCCTGGGGCCCTTCGTTACCTTCCTGGTGCCATACAGTGTCTCCAGCAGCTTCTCCTGGGCTGTCTCAAAGCGCTGGTCCAGGCTGGAAGCTGTCTTCTGCACCAGGTTCCAGATCAGGTAGTTGTTCAGGATGCTGCAGGGGCAGAGAGGTGCCATGGTTTGCCACCAGCATGCATTGTGGAGGAAGCCCACAACCTGCCCCTGCCATGAGGACAGCCCCCAGTGGGGCATGGCAGGGGGCTCGTGGACCCCTCACCTCCTGTCGGTGCTGTTGATGAGGTCGGAGACCTGCTGTAGGTAAGTGTCCCCATACACCACCACGGGCTCCGTGTCGGCCAGCTCCAGTGGGGCCAAGGCATAGGACAGGTAATCCAGCCAGTCAATGGCTGGGGCCAGGGCCTGGGGGAATACAGGGGTGTAGTACTGGGGTATTTGGCACAGCTCTGCCCCATCCTGCCTGGCATGCAGGGAGGTCCTGGGCAGGTGCTGGTGCTCCCAAGAAAGGTTCCGAGGTCCCTCACTGCTCAGATCCTTTCTCTGCCCTGAACTTTTCCTGTGACTCTCCGCTGCTCTCAATGCTGTGGGACAAGGCGGGGACCCCAGGATCCCCCCTATGTGGGGTCACATATCCCTTGAAATCCTAACAACCAGGGGGGATGAGCACCTCACTCCAGCACCCAGTATATGTCCCAAGAACAGGTGGGCTGTCCAGGTGGGGCAACAGCAGGCAAGGACCCCTTAGTATGCCAGAAGACAACCCCACCACTCACATCCCCACAGGGTGTCCCCAGGCAGTGCCATGCCATGCCCACCTGCAGTTCAGTGATGCTCATCTTGTGGTAGATCTTCTCATCATCCCGCCGCTCAGCTTGAGGCACAGTGATGTTGGCCAGCTGGGTTTCAAAGTCCAGCACCTGCTGCATCTGGAGGCGGGTGGGCTCTGGGGCTCCCCCCAGCAGTGTGCCCAGTTCCACCATGTAGTCCAGATATGCTGCTAGGACCTGGAGGGACCCCAAGCCCTGGTTCAGCACTGGCCACAGCTCATCCCACCTCTCTGGGGTTCCCAGAGCTGCTGCCCACCCTGTGCTACCCAATGGGCAGGGTTGCTACCCAGGTGCCAGGTGCACCCCCACATTTCTGGCACCCCATTTCTGTGGGTTTCCCCTAATTGCTGCCAGCAGTGCTTGACACCCAGCCTCACCCTCTCATTGGCTGTCTTATTCAGGTAGTAATCCCGGGATGGGAGGAACAGCCCTGACTGGTCCACCTGGCAGGAGAGAGGGGTGGTATGAACAGCCTGGTGCCACCCCAGTGCCCACCACCCCTCTGTGACAAGGTCCCAACCTGGATGATGTTGCTGTTGGAGCTTTTGGAGTCTGCACCCACGTACACTGTGAAGAAGGGGGTTGCCCGGTATGTGCCTGACACCATCTTGAGGACCTCCATGAAGCTGGTTTGGTTCCAGGAGCCAGTGATGTTCCAGCCCCCAATCTGCCAACAAACAGACCAGGTGCCTCAGGGAGGGTCTCCAAGGGCTTCCCTCTCCTCAGTAATGCAAAGAGCTGGGCAGAAGATGTGCTGGGCTAAGCCCTGCAGTTCAGCGTACATGTGGATGGCTGCCCACCTTGTCGATGAGCTCCATGAGAGGCTGGGAGCCCAGCTCCTCTATCCTCTGCTCCTTGAGGCAGGACAGGTAGTACCTCTGTGTCTTCCTCTCCGCCTCGCTGCTGGAGTTGAAGGTGGTGTTCTCTGTGGGAGGCTGCGGGTCAGCCCAAAGGACACCAAGGCTCTGCCCACCTGTGCCCAGAGGTCACTCCCCCCGTGTCTGTGACCCCGCTGGTGCCCACCTAGAAGATGCTTCATGATGGCCTGGTTCTGGTCCCAGATGCTGTTGAAGGTGCTCCACTTGGAGCGCCCATTGGGCAGCGGGTTCCTCTTGATCCAGCCCCCACATGAGTACTGGTAGAAGTCTTGGCACGGGTCCGTCTCCACATCCAGGGCCTCCAGGATCTTGCTGGCCACCCGGACACAGGCATCCGTCAGGCACGTGGTGTGAGAAGGATCTGTCAGGGAAGGGATGCCCAGGGCCGGGTGTGTGTGCCAGGGGAAACTGAGGCACAGAGTGGGGCCAAGCCCGGGGCAGGCAAAGCACCCAGAGCAGGAGCCCCATCCTGCTGTGTGCCCCCTGGGTGGGAGCATGACAGTGCCACTCCAGCAGCGCCGCAGGGACCCTCCCTACCTCGGCGATACTGGATGGCCAGGGCGACACCGGCGACACTGAGCAGCAGGGCCAGGGCGATGGCGAGGGTGCAGAGGACCAGCTCCAGCTGGCTGCGTTCAGCCAGACGGCTCCGCAGCGGCCCCGGCCCCTTTCGAAACCCCACCTGGGTGGGAGCAGGACCTGCTACCACACCGTGGGGGCTCCAAACCTCACCACTCCCCCTGCCTTCCCTCCCCGACCGCTCCCTGTTCCATGAGGAGGTGGGGACCAGGTGCACGGGGCACCAGTCTGGGGAAGTGGGTGGTGAGTGCTGGCGGCCCCCCCCAGCTGCAAGGAAGGACAATGGCCTGGGCACACTCTCTGCCGCATTTTGGCTGCCTCCCAGCGCTTCCTTGGGGACAGCCAGAGCTCTGGCTTGGCTCCCGCCCCTCCTCCTGCTGCCCACCCGGCTGCAGGCAGGCTCCGAGAAATGGTGTAGAGGGGGCTGGGGAGGATAGAGAGGATAAGGATGGGGGGGTCAGGGCAGACCTCACCTCCACACTGTCGGGAGATGTGCTGCCATCCCCCGCCGGCTCGGGCCCCTCATCGTCCTGCAGCGTTGCACGCTTGTAGTCAGGCATCTGCCGAGGGAGGGAGAGAGCAAGCTGGGATGGGGGCATGGGGGTGGCTGCCCCCCCCCCCCTGCCACCCGCTCCAGCTCTTACAGCAATGGCCGGTGCCCGCTCAGCAGGTGCACAGTGGGGTTGGGGCAGCCCCTGAGCTCCTGAGGGATCTCCTCCAGAGGCTGCTCCCAGCCCTGGGTGGCCACAGGGAGAGTGGGGAGAGCTGCTGTCGGGGGGCTTGGGGGCTCACACCAGAGCATCCCTCTGCATTGTCATGGCAGCCGTGGCATCAGCCTTGCTGACAGGTGCCACATCGCCACGGAGACATGGTCCCTGTTTCCAAGCAACCGTTGCCTAGTGCTGCTGTCTCACCCCTCCTCCCCCGCCTGGAACTTTCCATGCAGATGTGCACCGGTCTGAAACATCTGGAAGCATCTCTCAACCCCATCCTGACACCAGGGGTGCCCAGGGCACAGGGCCAAGCCTGTGAAGTCAGAGTGTGTGGACAAGAGGTGACAGTATGGGGGTGTCAAGCAGTAGGGCAGGACCCCCTCACTCCTGGTCTTGGAGGGCTGCCTGGCAGGGGCTGTTTGCACCGACCCAGCCGTGAGGGCTGCTGAGGACTCAGCCAAGAAGGAGGTGCTGGAGCTGAGCCAGCAGCTTTGGAGGTGGGGAAATGGAGATGAAAGAAAAAGCTGGAGGCTTTGGTGGAAGTAGATTAGCAATGCCGCTGGTCGTGAGCCATCCTTAGGCTTCAGAGTTAACGCCCGGGTGGGTTGCAGCTCACCCTCCCGCTTGTGTTGCAGACTAAGGTGGTTGCCCAGGGCTGCCTGCAGTGCTGGTAGCCTCGGTCCAGAAAGGAGCCGGGCTGGGAAGGATGATGGACAGGGGGTGAAGCAGAGCCCCGTGCCCAGCGCTACCCACTGCTGTGCTACCAGGACAGGGAGGGGACTTCACCAGGGGCAAGGGTGTGAGGCTGGGATCAGAAGTTGGCAGAAGCCCTCCAGACAGGGCAGCCTCTGGGATTAGGAGGGATGGCTTGGCATCCTGTAGGAGCTCAGGCAGCTGGCACCCCCACTGCCCCAGCTCCCCTCACACACTCCTCTCCCCTCCTGCGTGGTCACTGTCCTCCTTGGCACCAGCTGGATGCACCCCATCCCTGGCACATCCTGGCACCCTAAAGACAGGAGCAGGACCTGGTCCTGGTTCTCTTTCTGCCCCATCCGTGGGGCTGACACCCACGGGGACAGGGCCCTATACTCCCTCCAGAGGCGCTGCTTTTTGGGGCACTCTACAGGCAGCATCCCTGTAACCCAGGTGGGATCCATGCCTTGGTGGATCCCTGTCTGTGGGGCCATCTCCAAACTGCCCCAGCTCCCTCTGCCCGACCCCAGCCGGGGGTTTGGGGGAGCCCTTCCTCCCCTTTCTCCCCTCACGCTGGGGGGGATGGGGAACTCGCAGCCACACAGCTCCCCCAACCCTGGCTCCACACAGCCCCTGCTCCCCCCAGGCTCTCGCTCCCCCCGGGATCCCTATCTCTGCCCCCCGCAGGATCCGGCAGCCTCCCCCCCCGGCACTCCCAGCACCTTGAGCACTCCAGCCCCCGGCTATTCTCTGCTCCGGGCCCCTCCTGTTCTCCTCCCTGTCCCCTGTGTCCCCCAAGCCGCTGCCCTCCGCCCCCCACTCCTCCTGCCCCGCTCCCGGCCCTGTCC
>JAAWXA010000032.1:3830968-3854583 GCA_038090715.1 Florisuga fusca
CCCAGGGCCGAGGCCGAGCTCGGGCCTTGTGGGGCCGGCAGTTCCCGGCCCGTTGCCGCGGCCTGGCCTTCTCTTCCCTCTGGGTGCCCGGCGGCTCGGCCTTTGCTGCCGCGGAGCTCTTCCTTCCGCGGAGACCTTCCTCCCACCCCTCGGCTCCAGCTCGGACGGGGCCTGCTTGTCCCGGGCTCTCGGCCCCCGGCTTTGGGCCCAGTGCAGGCCGCAGGCCCGGCCTGTCCCGTTGCGGGGGAGGCAGCGGTTCGCCTTCCCCCACCCCCCCAGGAGGGGACTTGGCCTGTCCCGGGCCGGTGGGGAGGGGGTGGCGAGGCCGGGTGGGCTCTCCTGGGCTGACATCTCTCTCCCTTCCTCTCTTCAAGTCAGTCGGATGAACGGTCTCTGCAGGCCCGCTCAGCCGGCCCAGGTTTTTCCCGCGGGGGGGTGAGTATCCCGCTCGCTCCTGGTTGTGCCGGCGGTGGGGGGCCGGGACTGTCCCCGGGTGTCACTGTCCCTTGTGTGGCACTCCTATTTCCCTCTTTTTGTGGTGATGGGTGCTAGGGCCCGGCTAAGATGGCCCGGGCCACCGTGTCCTAGGGCTGGGCCCTTGGTTCTTTGTTGAGTGGGGGGCTGGGGCACGGAGCCCAGCTCCTGTCACCTCCCAGAACCCTCGCAGAACCCATTTCCAGCGGGGTTGTGGTTGGGGTGACCCCCGTGAAGGGGTTGCACCTCCTAATGCCAGGGTTCAGTCCCGGAGGGGGCATTGGGGGTGGTCAGGGCACCCCAGTGAATTGTCTGGCAGTGGCCCACACCGGCAGTGCTGACGCGGCTGAGCATCAGGTTACCGGAGGCACCGCGGCTGCTCCCCGGGGTGCCCCAGCGGGCAGTGGGTTGGCCGGGTGCTATGGGGTACAGGGGATCCCTCTGACTCCCGTCAGGGTTGTGGGGTGGGCAGCACCACTTCTCCTTCCAGACCCAGTGGCCTTTGCACTGGGGCGGGGAGAGCGGTACTGCCCAGGCTGCCAACTCCCTCCTGGGACAGCCGGGAGGGTGCCTGGGCTGTCTGGGTGCTGGTGGCAGAGGGGGGAGTGTGGGGTCCCCTGGGCAGAGCAGCAGTGGTAGTGGGGGTATGTGGGGGCTGCTCCCTGCCCTCCCTGGTAGGCATTTGCGGTGTGTGCTGGGGACCCGGCGCCACCGTCAGGAACAGGTTTGGCCAGCCAGGAGAAGCCTTAGTAGGTCATCCGGGGTGGAGCTGGGCACGGCTGACGCCAGGGTGCCGCCGGCCCACCCAGCCCCCTGGAGCTGGTGGTGGCCTGGGTGGTGGCAGCAGTCATGGGCACCTTCTGGGGTTCTCAGCTAGTCTCCGTGGGGTCACCTTGGGAAGGGTTTGTCAGTCCTGCCAGGGGCCGTGGCTGGGTTTGGGGCATGACGAGCACTTTGTTCCACAGAACCTGACCAAGTTTACCACCCTCTCCCTGTGCCCCAGTGGGTGTCCATGCCCCGATGAGATAATGCCCATGGGACATAGCCAGTGTCTGGATTTACACCAAGGAGTGCAGATACCCCGTTTTTGGGGCTGATATGGATGGGGGGACAGATGGCTGGGGTGCTGCCCACCTATAGCTTACGCCCACCGTCCCTATCCCTGCAGATAGCGAGGGGATCCTTATGCACAACCCCATGAAATGAACAAAGCCTCACAGCCCACAGGAGGAGCCCCGACAGCCCCGCACCCTGCCCCTTCTCCCGGACTGCCGCAGGTAACCAGCCTCTTGGGGTTGTGGGGGGACACCCAGCTTTGCCTCCCTGCTTTGTGCCAGGGGCAGTGGTGCCATCTCCTTCCCTCCCTGCCTCCTCCAGCCGACATTCCCACCCGGTCAGACGGCACCTGTGGTTTTTAACCCGGCACCGACCTCACAAATGAATACGCCTTCTCAGCCACGCCAGGTAAGGGCTTTGCCCTGGATTGGAGGGGATGATGTAGTGGGGAAAAATCAAGCAGCTTTCTGCCTTCTGGCTGAGTAGCCCCCACTGCCATCATGCTTGGGGGTGCTTGGAGTCTTGTGGTGACCCCCAGGACTGGTGTGCGCCTGCTATCTGGACCACGACTGCCGCCTGGCACCTCCTGGCCCTGGGGTGGGGGGACAGATACCCTTGGCCAGGGATGCCCACCGAGTGACTGCTCTTCTCTCCTTCCTCCCATGCCCCAAACCTCCCTCTCCTCCTCTCAGTTTCCAGCAGGGCCTCGGGCTATTCACCAGCAGGTACTAACCCACCTCCCCTACCCTGCATGATGAGCACCTTGCCCTGACACTGCACAGAAACACCTACCCTGGGCACAGAGGGGCTGGGGAGCATGTGGAGACCCCAGAGATGGGGAACATGTTCATCCGGGGAAAGTGGGAGACATCTGCTCGACTCTGTGGGGGGTTTCCCTGCAGTGTCTTCCCAGTTTCCTCCTCGCATGAAGCCTGCAGCATGTGGCTGTGCCTGTGCTAACCCCAGCCCAGGCTGCTGCTTCTGCCTGTGTCCTTCTTCCTCCTCTTCCCCCACCACTTTGTGGGAGGTCTCCCAAGGGCATGGTTCTCCACGTAAGGTTCTGGATTTCTATAAGCCCTCTTCAGGAGCTGCTGGAGGCAGATCTGGTGTTGTCCTTGGTGTGCCAGGGCCCCCTGTAAGGGGCAGGGAAGGGTTCCAGTAGAGGACCCCAGTAGATTTGGGATGTGGGCACCAGGCTTTCCAGCCTCCTGTCCCCTCTGCCAGCCATCCTGTGTCCAAGCCTTGTCCCCGTGCGGGTAACTCCTGTCTCTCTCTTTCCCCTTTTCCCTCTGTACGCGTGCGCTTGCTAACAGGGAGGATTCAGGTCTCTTCAGGTAACGCTTTCTCCTTACCCCGGGGTGTGTGTGCAGACCCTTCCTCGCCCACTCACTGTTGGGTTTGGGATGCTGCTCCCGCCTGGCAATGCTGGATTTGGGATGATCGGCACAGGCCGGGGAGGGGAATGAGTTGTGCGCACCCTGTCCGCCTGGCGCGGGGAGGTTCGGCACGGCGGGACTACAGCTCCCAGCATTCCGTGCGAGTGCCGGGACCCGGTGCGGAGCACGCCGGGACCTGCCGAGCTGCGTGCGGCCACGGCCGGCTCCGGGCGCTGGAGCGTCTGGACCCCCTCGGGCTGGGAGGGGGCCGCGGCGGGCATGAGCTGGGTCGGGTGGACCCAGGCGGCCCCGCAGGTGCGTGGGGGCAGGATGGTGCTGGGATGGGGGTCAGCTCCGGGAAGGGAGGCGGGGTCTGCACCCTGGCACGGTGGTGGGGGGGGGAATTTCCCTTCCCCCCATCCCTCCTGGAGCTGCGTCCCTCTCCCCGAGACCACGATGAATTTTTTGGATAATGCACGCTGCCAGGCTGCTCCTCCCAGGGTGGGGCAGGAGGCGGGGGGGTCCCATGCCAGTGTGTTGGTGATGGGCAGGGGTGCCAGCACTCTGCCTGACCCCTGCCCTGTCTCTCCCCAAGCATTTCTACCAGAACAGGGCGCAGCCTCCCGCCAGCGCCTCCCGTGTGCAGAGTAACACAACGGCTCGGCCCGGCCCCCCTGCCCATGTGTATCCGGCTGCTTCCCAGGTGATGATGATACCCTCCCAGATATCCTACACACCTTCCCAAGGAGCCTATTACATTCCCGGACAGGTGAGGGCTGTGCCCCGGGCTCTGAGGGAGGGGGCTTGGGGATGGGGAGGGGGAGGGGGTGATGATGATGTTGCCCAGGCTGGGAACCCAGGTCTGCTTGTGAGGGAGGGGGAGGCGGAGGGGTTCCCCCAGGCTCTCCAAGCACCCAGCACCCCCTGATTTTAGTGGGATGTAGCTCAACTCTGAAGAGGGGTGACAAGCAGTGCTGATCCCCCTCCCCAGCAGCACCCCAAGGCCTTTGGTGCCCACTTTACCTGTGTCCTGCTCCCTGTTCTGGTGCCCTGATGATTCATTGGCAGATTTGGGGGTACATCAGTGGTTTTGTGGTAAGTTCACGTCCTTTGAGGAAGATAACCAGCTTTTCTTCTTCTTTCCCATTTCAGGGCCGCTCCACATACGTTGTCCCGACCCAGCAGTACCCGGTCCAGCCTGGTGCCCCTAGTTTTTACCCTGGAGCCAGCCCCACAGAGTTCGGGACTTACGGTACAGATGTGGGGGATTTTCTCCGCTTGCCGGTGCTCTTGTAGCCCAAATACTTCCCTCTTTTTAGGATCTCCCTCTAGGCCTCTGTGCCTGGGAGCTGAGAACAGGCTCTGCTGCCTTTGCCAGCTCACTAGGGCTGACTCTGTGACTTCATTACAGGCTGTTCTTGGGGGCAGGGGGTGTTACCCCTATCCCAGCAGTACTGAGGTCCCACCAGTCCATCCACCCCCGCCCTTTTCCAAATCGGGGATGTTTAATATTTAACTTTCCTGGCGGAGAACTGGGGCAGACTTTATCCCCTGTCCCCCTCACTCACTGTCCAGCTGCGAGCAGTTTTGTGCTTGCTGACCTCCCAGCTCCTGGCACCCCAAGGAGCTGAGCTGGGGGTCCCAGGGCCACTCTGTGCCTGCCCTCTCCCGGCGCTGGGGAGCAGCAGTGTGAGCAGCCCCCCCTGCTTCCCCCGGCTTGCATGTGGCCACCCAGGCTGTGACTATATTTAGGCTTGGTC
This sequence comes from Florisuga fusca, assembly GCA_038090715.1. Taxonomy (NCBI): domain Eukaryota; kingdom Metazoa; phylum Chordata; class Aves; order Apodiformes; family Trochilidae; genus Florisuga; species Florisuga fusca. Next base: position 3,835,635 of record JAAWXA010000032.1, read on the forward strand.
GGTCCCCGGAGGCCCGGCAGACACAGAAATGTGAGCTGAGGCCTCCGGCCTAGGCCCGGCACAGCAGCAAAGCATAACTGGGGTGGAGATGGGCTTCTCCTGAGCCAGGTATGTGCCTGTCCTCCCTCCTTCTTGTCCCTTGGCCCAGCTGGCCCCTCAGAGGACAGAGGTGGCTCCTGGCAGAGGCTGGCTCCCATGCTTGGGCTGGGGCATAGCTGCTGCTTTATCCTCAGCATTGGGACACCCCCTGAGCGTCTCTTTGGGGGTCTCAGGATTGCCCCCTGCTTCCGCTTCAGGAAGAGAAGGGGTCTTCCTCTGTCTCTTCCTGGGCAGAGGAGGGGTCCTTGGCTCCTGGATGTTGCAGTCACCAGGAAGGTGCTGAAGTTGGAGGGGGCTGGAACCTGGCTGTGCCTGTCACCCCCACACCCACATCCTTGTGGCACTCCTTGGGGGGGGATGGTGCTTGATGATGCCCTGGGAGGAGTGGCATGTCTCTTGGGGGCTGTGCCAGCCCTGGGTGGGATCCAGCTGTCCCTCCAGCCCCCAGTATGGCTCCCTCCTCTGTACTCAGCTCGACAGGGAGCCTGAGCCCCTCTCTCTGGGTGTGAATGGAGGGTCCAGATGGGGTTGCGTGGTGCCGCCCTTGGGCTGGTGCCGGCCCTGGGGAGATAAGGGCTCACGGCAGGAAGGTGGCTGTCTGCCGAGCCGGGACAGTCGCAGCCGGCATGGCCGAAGGTCCCCATGCCGAGTGTCCCGGCGTGGATCCAGTGGGCACGGCGGGCGCCCGCAGGGCCTGGCTGGGCGTGGGGGTGGCGCAGGGACGCTCTGCTTCACGAGGAAGGAATTTGGTCGGGCCTGTTGAGCGGGTTGGGACAATCTGGGCCGGATGCAATGGGGGTTCGCTGCGTAGTGACACGGGTTCCCCAGGCTCTTGGCAGACCCCTGCGTTCAGGGGACTGGGGGATCCTCAGGACGGACTCGGAGGATCTGTGTTGGCTGTTCCCTCTGACGCTCTGCCCTCTTCTCCAGCGGGTGCTTATTACCCGGCGCAGGGGGTGCAGCAGTTCCCGGCGGGGGTCCCCACCGCCCAAGTCATTGTGAGCCAGCAGCCGCCGATCCCCCCAAAACGAGAGCGGAAGACGGTAAGGAGCCATCCCTCTCTGGGCATGGGGTGTGTTTGCAGGCAGGAGGGGACGGTGCCAGCCCCAGGTGCCCATCCTGCATGGGGTGGGACAGGGTGCAGCATGCTGGGGAAGGGGGATGGCACAGGGCCATGTCCCCTAGGCCGGGGGGCTCAGCAGGGGATTGGTGGGTGCTGTCGACCTTGGCTGTCCCGGCAGGCAGCATTGTGCTGAGTCATGGCTCCCGGGGAAGGGGGGGTGGAGGGGGTAACAAGGAGCAGTNGGGGGGGCGGCGGGGGTGCCGCGGCTGCCAACTGCTGTCTGCTCCCGGAGATGCCGGCACTCGGAGGCCTCGCACGGGGCCTATTTATAGTGGGGAGCTGGATGGCTGCTGGCACAGCACTGTGCTGGGAGTGTGAGGTGCTGTTGGGCCGGGGAGGGGGGTTACTGGTATTTTATCAGTGGAGAGGTCTTGGTGCCCCTTGGGTTCTGCTCGTGTAGCCCCGGAAGCAGATTGTGTGGGGGTGGGGATGTCAAGACCTATGGCTGTGCTGTGCCCTCCACCAGGGTCCTGGAGCCCCATGTCCCCCCCAGCAGGGTTTCTTATGGCTCTTTCTGCACCCACAGTGGGCACAGGGCTTGCTGCGATGTTTGTGTGCTGAAGCCAGTCCCCTCTGGTGTCCCTGAGGCAATGGGTGTCCCACACCTGTGCCAGGGTGGTGGTGCTGCCTTGGGGTCCCCCAACCCCTGAGGGTACAGTGCTGGCTCTGGCTGCGTGTCATGGCTTCTGGGGCTTACTCTGTGTCCTGGTTTGAGCTCAAACCAGGACACTCTGCCCTGTGCTGTTCCCTCCCACTGAGCATGGGGATGGTCTGGTGTCTGTCCCATGGGGAATTGTCATGTACATTTGCCAGTTCTCAAGCAGTGTGTGGACAGAGCAGGCACAGTGCTGAATGAACCGCTTGCCTCTCCCCTGGAAAAGAGGGTGTCCTGGGGTTACAGGGCCCAGGTGGAGGGGGTGGTTTGTGCACTGTGTTCCCCACCCTGCTGACAGCTTCCCTCTCTCTGCCCTGACTCATGGACAGATCCGGATACGAGACCCCAACCAAGGCGGCAAAGACATCACTGAAGAAATCATGTCTGGAGCAAGGACCTCATCCACCCCCACCCCTCCACAGGTAAATGGGAACCCCCTGACTGGGGGCAGTGGGATGTGCACAGTGACCCTGATTAATTCCCTCTTTGCCTTCTGCCAGGCTGGAAGTGGTTTGGAGCCCCAGGCCAACGGAGAGACCCCCCATGTAGCAGTTATTGTCCGGCCAGGTAAGTGCCTGTGTCAGAGGTGGGTGTGCCAGCCAGCACAGCTGCTGCAGGCTCCTTGTTATGGGTGCTGTGGAAAGGCCTCACCATTCCTTGGTTCACCTAGGACTTGTGGGGTGAGATGTGTTCCCTGTGTACCAGGGGACCAGTGTTGGGTCCAGGAGAGTTCTTGGAGGCTGTCTGCTCATTCCAGCTGTCCTGTCCACTGGGCACTGAAGGACACCTTTTGTCCCCTTCACCGTTTTGTGATGTGGGTTGGCACATCTGTCCTTACCCCTCCTGCAGATGGGAGGGGTCTGGGGGTGGGATGCAAGGTGAACAGCAGATTGGAGAGCCTCCCATTAACACCACCCACCTTACAGATGACCGCCCAAAGCCTGCGCTGGTGGTGAGCAAGCCTGTCTCCCTGGAGCCCAGCAAGTCAGCATCCCCATCACCTCCCCCTCCCCTCATTCCCGAGGTGGAGCCTGTGGTGCTCTCACCTGTGACGCTGGTGCCAATGGAGCCCCCCGTGGACGCGGACACTAAAGCGGAGCTGGGCGAGGCGCCGCCCGACCCCAACAAGACGTTTAGCGCCATCACTACAGTGCCAGGGGCTGTGGACCTGCCCCTCGTGCCCGTACCTGATATGGACACAGTGGCCGTGGAGGAGGAGGAGGAGGAGGTTGCCATTCCCCTCCCAGAGCCCACCCCACAGGCGCCTGTGTGCCCAGAGGTGCCGCTGGTGCCCATTGTCCCCTTGATGCCAGCCGTGTCCCCAGTGCCGGCTGCACCGTCGCCGCCACCACCGCCGGTTGTACCACAGGCCCCTGAAGCACCCGCCAAACCCGCCTCCCCCAGTCCTCCACCACCCCGGGAAGAGCCCTGCCCTGAGCCCACCGCTGAGGCCAATGGGGTCTTAGAAGAGGTGCCTGAGGCGGCCCCTGAGGTGCCCGTGTGCCAGCCGGTGCTGGTGCCTGCGCCAGCACCCACGCCTGCCCTGGACTCCCCCATTGCCCAGCCCGAAGAGCTGCCCCTGCCCAATGGGGTGGAGGGTGCTGGCAAAGTGGAGCTGAGTGAGGAGCAGCCTGAGTCAGACATCAGCCCTATCTCAGAGCCTGAGGAGCCGGCCCAGCCCGGCACCCCTGCATCTCCTCCAGCAGAGGAAGAGGAGGAAGAGGAGAGTGAAGGCCCTGGTGAGGCCACAGAGCGGAGCTCAAGCCCAGCCCCTGCCCCTTCGCAGACCTCGGAGGCGACTGCGCAAGGTTGGGGATGCCAGGCTGGCGTGTGGTGCTCTGGGATGCACCTGGTTGGGTGTTGGATGATGTGGAGGGGTTGCCCAGCTGCAGTGCTAGGTTTAGGGAGGGTGTCAGAGAAGAGGTATGGGGTTAGGTGGCCCAGGACACAGAGGTGTGGACGAAGGAGTCCCAGTGTGTCCGTATGCAGTCATATGGGGTGGGTATAGGGAGGTGGGTGTGGGAAGTGCCCTAGGGGAGGGGTGGGGTGGCGTGTTTTTATGGGGAAACGTGTTATGTGTGATGCCTTGTGCCTGGGTTGTAGGGCAGATGTATTGGGGTTGTCTGAGGGCTGTCCTCAGCCATGTGGGACGTGGGGAGGTGCAGCAGGAAGAGGGATGGCAGGGGAGATGCAGGGCTGTAGCTGTGGGGGCACCTTGTGTAGGGGTATACCCATAGGGGTACCCTGGGGTGCTGTGGTAAAAGTATGGGTCTTTTTGTGTTTGTGAATTAAAGCACCCTGCGCAGGAGTGTGGGGTTACAGAGGGCTGTGGAGGGAGATGGGAGGACATGTTCATACAGAGAGGGTCTAAAGGAGCGTGACCTGGAGGCAGATGTGCTTCTGAGGAGCACCTCTGTGTGGGTGCTGTGTAGGGTTGTGAGGGGGGAGAGCATGTACAAGGGTGTCCCTGTAAGGGCTGTCCTGCTGAGGCGGTTGGTGTCTGCAGGGATCCCTGGAGGAGAGTAGGAAGTGCTGTGCTTGGGAATAGGTGTGGATGGAGTGTTTTAGAGGGGCACACCTTTAGTATGAGGTGTGCCTGTTTGGGCTGTCTTCTGGGGTGCCTGCTGAGGCAGCGGGGTACCGTGGTGGGCTGTGTGTAGGATCTGCAGGGCTTCAGGTGTCCATGTGGGTACACAGTATGTCTGGGAAGAGGGGGGCTGTGCTGGGGTGGCAGGACCATGTTCCATGGCTCCCCACAGCCCCGTCCTGAAGTTAACTTTGTGTTACTGGGGCCTTGCTTGTGACCCCAGAGCTGCTGTCAGGGTAGGTGGAGGATGGAAGGCTTCCAGTCCTTCACCTTCCTATCTCTCCTCCCAGTCGCCATGTCAGTGCCAAAGAAGAAGCGAAGGATGAAGGAGCTGAACAAGAAGGAGGCAGTAGGCGATTTGCTGGATGCCTTTAAAGAGGTGAGTGTCCCAGAGGTGTTGAGGGGTCACCCCGTGTCCTGTCTCCTCCTGTGATGAACTCTTTTGAGACATTGTGTCTGGGCCACTGATACTTCATGATGGTAATGAGGATCTGAGGGGGGTGGGTGCCTGGGTGGAGGGGTCAGGGTCAGGCCTGTGGGGTGACTGCTGTTCCTGTTCTTCCTAATGCAGTCTCAGATCAGTGACAGTGCCTCGGAGACAGAGAACAAGCCCCCTGCATCTCCACCTGCCCGTGAAGCAGAGGACGTAGCCCCACCCCGTCCACAGGAGGAGTCAGAGGAGACATGGGAGGAGAAGGAGGACAAGCTGGCCCCAGAGAAGGGCAAAGCTGCTGACCAGAAGTACCGCTACAAGGAAGGTGAGCTGTGCTCTGGGCCAGGCCTCCTGGGAGCCACCACCTCTGGACCCACTGCTGGAGAATGTGGGAGTGGCATGGTCCAGCTGTCACAAAGCCTCAAGCTCTCCTCCCTGCCTAAGCCTGGCATAGGGTAGGGGACAGATTCCAGTGCCAAGGTCCTAGCAGGAGGCAGGGAGCTAATGACATCAGGCTTCTGTATCTAAGCAGGCAGTGTTGTGCTCATGGCATACCAGGCTGGAGCAGCTCTCTAGCTGTCTGTATCACACCTCGCTGATCCTTGGGTGGGCTTGGACCTGCTGCAGCTCGTGGTGGAGGACACAAGACACGCCACATCAGAGTCTCCCTCTTTGCCCCTACTGCAGAGCAATGGAAGCCACTGAACCCTGAGGAGAAAAAGCGATATGACCGGGAGTTTTTGCTGGGCTTCCAGTTCATCTTTGCCAGCATGCAGAAACCAGAGGGGCTGCCGCAGATCACAGATGTGGTGCTGGACAAGGTCGGTGCGGCCCTGGAAATTAGGGGAGCATGAGTGGTGGGGGACTGGCTCCTCTTTATGCCTTAGCAAGGCAGGGCAGGGACTTTCCTGCTGTGCTTGAGGTCCTGTTGCATCCTCTGCAACAAGCCTTGAGCCTGGGGGTGGTGTGAGGGGGCACATCTGGGGGCCTTTTTTCCAGTTCCTTGTCCCGGCGCTGAGGCTGGGGGATGGATCCATCCCGCTCCTCTGCCCCCGGGCATCCTCAGCCCTGTGTACCTTCGCAGGCCAACAAGACCCCACTGCGGGCGCTTGACCCCATCCGCCTCAGTGGCATGAACTGCAGCCCTGACTTCACCCCCTCCTTTGCCAACCTTGGCCGGCCGGTCATGGGCAACCGGGGCCTGGTAAGTATCTCCTTGCTTCGCCCACGCTGCCCCCCTCTGCCTCTCTGTGATGATCAAGCTTTTGAGCCACTGTGTCTGGGCCACTGATGTCCATGATGGAGCTGAGGATCTGAACAGGCAGATGGGGACACCTTGGGAGCTAGCCTTGCTGGTCCCAGAGCAAATTGCTGAATTTCTTCTCCCCCTGTCAGCCCTCGGGATTGGGTCCTCGTCGCTCCCAGCAGAGCCAGAGGAAGGAACCTCGCAAAATCATTGCCACTGTGTCCCTCAACGAGGATGTCAAGCTGAACAAGGCTGAGAAGGCCTGGAAACCCAGCAGCAAGCGTGCCTCTGAGGAGGAGGATCCTGAGAACATCAAGACGCAGGTGGGATCTGGGGCAGGTTGGGGGAGAAGAAATNTGTCTGCAGGGATCCCTGGAGGAGAGTAGGAAGTGCTGTGCTTGGGAATAGGTGTGGATGGAGTGTTTTAGAGGGGCACACCTTTAGTATGAGGTGTGCCTGTTTGGGCTGTCTTCTGGGGTGCCTGCTGAGGCAGCGGGGTACCGTGGTGGGCTGTGTGTAGGATCTGCAGGGCTTCAGGTGTCCATGTGGGTACACAGTATGTCTGGGAAGAGGGGGGCTGTGCTGGGGTGGCAGGACCATGTTCCATGGCTCCCCACAGCCCCGTCCTGAAGTTAACTTTGTGTTACTGGGGCCTTGCTTGTGACCCCAGAGCTGCTGTCAGGGTAGGTGGAGGATGGAAGGCTTCCAGTCCTTCACCTTCCTATCTCTCCTCCCAGTCGCCATGTCAGTGCCAAAGAAGAAGCGAAGGATGAAGGAGCTGAACAAGAAGGAGGCAGTAGGCGATTTGCTGGATGCCTTTAAAGAGGTGAGTGTCCCAGAGGTGTTGAGGGGTCACCCCGTGTCCTGTCTCCTCCTGTGATGAACTCTTTTGAGACATTGTGTCTGGGCCACTGATACTTCATGATGGTAATGAGGATCTGAGGGGGGTGGGAGGGCAGAGGGGGGCATGTGCCTGGCTCTGGCTGACTCTGTTGTCTTTGCAGGAACTGCTCCGCCGCGTTCGCAGCATCCTCAACAAACTGACGCCCCAGATGTTCCAGCAACTGATGAAGCAGGTGATGGAGTTGTCCATCGACACGGAGGAGCGGCTCAAGGGTGTCATCGACCTCGTCTTCGAGAAGGCCATCTCGGAGCCAAACTTCTCTGTTGCCTATGCTAACATGTGCCGTTGCCTTATGGGGGTAAGCATGAGCTAAGTGGTGCTTCAGTTAAGCTGGCAGATGTTTGTTTGGGGAGCCTTGGATGAGCTGAGCAGGATGCCCAGTATTTCCACGTAGGGTGGAGAAACTGGGAAACTTGGCTGGAGGGCCAAGTCCAGAGTCTTCACAGGTCACTGTGAGGGTGCTGGGTGGCTTTACCCTGGTTTGAGCAGTGCCTTTGCTGGGATGCTGGCCAGCTTTTGGGGAGACATGACTCATGCTCCTTGCCCTGGGTTGTACCTCTCCCTGCAGCTCAAAGTGCCCACAACTGACAAGCCCACGGTGACTGTGAACTTCCGCAAGCTGCTGCTCAACCGCTGCCAGAAGGAGTTTGAGAAGGACAAGGATGATGACGAGATCTTTGAAAAGCGGCAGAAGGAGATGGACGATGCCAGTGCTGTGAGTTGGGTTGGAGGTTGTGGCTGAGAGGTGGTGTGCGTGTCCTTGGTGTGGCTCTTGGCTCTGAGCTGCCCTGCTGTGCTGTCCCTGCAGCCCGAGGAGAAGGCGCGCATGAAGGATGAGCTGGAGGAGGCACGGGATAAGGCCCGCCGGCGATCCCTGGGCAACATCAAGTTCATTGGAGAGCTCTTTAAACTGAAGATGTTGACAGAGGCCATCATGCATGACTGTGTGGTAAAGCTGCTCAAAAATCATGATGAGGAGTCTCTTGAGTGCCTTTGCCGCCTGCTTACCACCATTGGCAAGGACTTGGACTTTGAGAAAGCCAAGGTACCCCTTGTCCTACCCTGTCTTGCTTTGCTCTGCCCTTGCCTTTGTGAGGGATGTGATCATGACTCTGTCTCTATAGCCCCGGATGGACCAGTACTTCAACCAGATGGAGAAAATCATCAAAGAGAAGAAGACATCATCCCGAATCCGCTTCATGCTGCAGGATGTGATAGACCTCAGGCGGGTAAGGCATAGTGACTGCTATTGCCAGGGGACTGTCCCTGGTGTGATCCCATGGAACTGATGGCCTGTGTCCTCTGACTGCCAGCAGTCCTTCTGTCCCCCGGGAGGGGAGAGGTGGGTATAAAGGCTGTGGCCAGCCCCAGAGACGCCATGCTAGCCCCACCCCTTGGCTAGCATGGTTATAGTAGTGGGCACAAAGTAAGCAGCAGCTGTTTAATGCAGGGGGGCTCTGGGAGCTGAGCCTTTTTGTGCCAAAAGCTGCCATAGCACATGGGGAGCTGTTATGGCTGAGACAGGACAGATTGGCCTGAGGCTTTGAAGGTGGGATGGCTGGGAAGGGGAAATGTCTCTGCCTCTGTCCTCCAGCCAGCTCAGTGCCTCTTCCCTGCCCTCTGCAGAGTAGCTGGGTACCGCGGCGAGGAGACCAGGGCCCCAAAACGATAGACCAGATCCACAAGGAAGCAGAGATGGAGGAGCATCGGGAGCACATCAAAGTGCAGCAGCTCATGTCAAAGGACAAGAGGAGAGGACCCCCAGGGCCATCCTCCAGCGGTGAGTGCCTGGCCTTGGAGACAACCAAGCTGCCAGGGGTGGGTTGCTCCTCCTGGGCACTGCTCGAGGCAGGACCCTGCTTTATATCTGTCCCCCCTTGTTCCCAGGGCGTGGGAGCCTGGTTGCAGACGATGGGTGGAACACGGTGCCCATCAGCAAGGGCAACCGGCCCATTGACACCAGCCGGCTAACGAAGATCACCAAGGTGAGGCTGGGGGTGCAGTGTGGGCAGATGAGCCAGTTATCTGGCCCCAGTCCTGCCTCAGTCTGTAGTTCAAGAGCTGACTCTGTCTCTCTGCCTGCAGCCTGGATCCATTGACTCCAACAACCAGCTCTTTGCACCAGGTGGGCGGCTGAGCTGGGGCAAAGGCAGCAGCGGAGGGTCTGGCGCAAAGCCTGCAGATTCAGGTGGGCAACATTGGGGCTGAATGGGGCAGGAATGGGGATCCTTCCCCTTGGAGGTTCCTGTGTCAGGGAGGATCTGAACTGAGATTCCCCTTTTTTCACACCCAGCGTCTGATTCAGGGCGACCAGCCACAAGCACCTTGAACCGTTTCTCAGCGCTCCAGCAGTCGACCCCTGCCGAGAGCCTGGAGTCACGCCGTGTGGTACAGAGGTGAGGGGCCAGCCGTGCCTTGAAAAGAACCCCCCAAATCAGGCAGTGGTTGGGCAATCCGTAGGGAATCATATAATGTGTCTGAGCTGGAATGATGCCCTGTGGCGGGATGGGGCACTGGGGCAGCTTGGAGTTGGTAACGGGTTCTTGCAGCAAGGCGGCTGACAACACCCTGTGTTTCCTCCCTTATGTTTGGCACTTCAGGGGAGACCACACCTGGGTTCTGGGTCTCATCTCCAGGGGTCTTGGGGCCAGACAGATACTGATGGACTGGAGGGAGTCTTGTAGAAGCTGGAACATGAGGTTCCCAAGGAGAATTGGATTGGGTTTTCTCAGAAGAAGAAAAAAACCAAAGGGGGATCTCACCACAGTCTGCAGTGGGGGGACACATGGCTGGGATGGGGTCAGGCTCTGCTCAGCCATGCCAAGGGGCAGAGTGAAAGGCAAAGTGTGTGAGTTGGAACAGGGGAGAGAGAGGGGGGGAAATGTTTTTCTCTGAGGGATGGTCAGGTGCTAGAAGACGCCCTGGAAAGGTCTGGGATTGGAGTGAGACAGGCTTGCCTCACAGAGCTCTGGGATCAGAAAGGATGGCAATGGTCTCTTCACACTGTGTCCATCCTCCTCCCATGCAGGAGCAGCTCCAGCCGTGACAGGTCAGACAAGGCTGGGGAGAGAGGTGACCGGGAGTCACGTTCAGAGAAGAGCAGCGACCGCCTGGAGCGTCCTGACCGGGGAGAGAGAGCAGACAGAAACAGGTCTGCCCTCACCAAGAGAAGCTTCAGTAAAGAATCAGAGGACAGGAGCCGAGAACGGGAGAAGCAGGGTGGCCCCGAGGCTGTGCGCAAAGCTGCTAGCATGACGGAGGAACGGGACCGGAGCAGAGAGCCTAGTGAGCTGGGGAGGAGCAGTGTCCTGGGGGTCTGGCTGTGGCTCTGCCTGGCCTAGGCAGTGCCTGATCCTTGCTCTCTCCTCACAGTTAAACAAGAGCCAGCACCTCCTGCAGCTTCCACTAAGCCCATGTTGTCAGAAGAAGAGCTGGAGAAGAAATCAAAGGCGATCATAGAAGAATACCTGCACATCAATGACATGAAGGTGAGAGGAGGGGTTGGCCAGGCATGGCACCATGTGCCCCCCCTGTAACATGCCTTCCACTTCCCTGGGCAGCAGCGCTGTTGGGCAGTGTGCTGGCTGTGCCTGGGTGAGGAAGGGGGGAGCTGGGGCTGGCTGCAGGGCAGCACTGACCGCCTTTTCCCTGCAGGAGGCCCTGCAGTGTGTGCAGGAGCTGGGCAGCCCCTCCTCGCTCTACATCTTTGTTCAGAATGGCATTGAGTCCACGCTGGAGAGGAGCACCATCTCCCGCGAGCACATGGGTGTCCTGCTGTGCCAGCTGGTGAAGGCAGGCACACTGTCCAAGGAGCAGTACTACAAAGGGTGAGGGGCTGGGACAGCCTGGCCCCAGGCTGGTATTTTTCCCAGTGTTGAATTCAGTCCTGCCTTGTGCAGGGCTCACAGCCAAGCTCTCCCAAGGTCCCTCCCAGCTAAGGGCTCAGGGGCTGCTGGTTCCCAACGGCCCACTTGTGCCTTGCAGGCTGCGGGAGATCCTGGAGATTGCTGAAGACATGGAGATTGACATCCCACACATCTGGCTGTACCTGGCTGAGCTCATCACCCCTATCCTGCAGGAGGAAGGTATCCCCATGGAGGAGCTGTTCAGGTGAGGGCTGTTCCCCTCTGCGGGGCTGCCATGGGGTTCCAGGGGGGGCTCCTGGGGGCAGATAACTCAACCAGGTCCCTTATGCCGTGCAGGGAGATAACAAAGCCCCTGGTACCAATTGGGAAGGCCCCCACACTGCTGGTTGAGGTGCTGGGCTTGCTGTGCAAGGGCATGGTAAGTGCATGGGGCTCGTGGAACTTCTGACTGCTGCCTTGGGGACTGGCAGCCTGGGAGGACAGATTGGCATATGGGGATGGGATCTCTGTGCCACCAGAGGGAATGGTAGGGGGGACATTGCTTGCCCTGTCTGGGTCGAGGGTGTGGTGTGGAGTATCCCCCTCCCTGGAGATGGAGGGTGTGGGGTGCTGATGGCATTTCTCTGTGCGTCCTGCAGGGCCAGAAGACTGTAGGCAAGCTGTGGCGGGACGGGAGCCTTAGCTGGAAGGAATTCCTGCCTGAGGACCAGGATGTGAATAAATTTGTCACAGAGCAGGTGGGAGCTCAGTGGCAGTTAGGAGCAGAGACTGGCTGTGCAGGGACCCTGGGGGTCCTTCTGCCAAGAGTCTGGTGTTCCCCCTGCTGCCTTTAACAGCTCCTCTCTTCCCACTCCCCAAGAAATTGGAATATACGGTGGGGGACAGCTCAGACATGCCGAGCCGCAAGGAGCTGACGTCAGAGGAGCTGTGCAAGCAAATGGACAAACTGCTGAAGGAGAACCCAAACAACCAAAGAATACATGACTGGATAGAGGTGAGGGTGTGGGTGCATCACCTGCGGGCCCAGGGGCTCCCTACCTGGCTCCTTCTCACCTCACAGCCCCTTTCCTCTCCCTTCTCCAGGCCAACCTGAGTGAGGAGCAGGTCTCATCCAACACATTTATCAGGGCCCTGATGACATCTGTGTGCCACTCGGCCATTGTCTGTGAGTACCAGGGTGAGGCTTGGGGGAGGTTGTCCCCCTGCCCACACTGCATCCCCTCATGCCCTGTCTCCCACAGTCGAGAACCCCTACCGTGTGGATGCCCTGGTGATCCGCAACCAAGCCAAGCTGCTGCAGAAATACCTGCGGGATGAACAGAAGGAGCTCCAGGCACTCTACGCCTTGCAAGCCTTGGTGGTGAAGTTAGACCAACCTCCCAGTGAGTGTGGCAGGACGGGTGGGCTGAAGAGGGGGGTGGCAGGTGTGTCATCACCCCAGCAGGGTGGCTGGAAAATGGCAGGGGCTCCCCTCTGTATCTCCTCAGACCTGCTACGGATGTTCTTTGATGCCCTCTACGACGAGGATGTCATCAAGGAGGAGGCTTTCTACAAGTGGGAGTCCAGCAAAGACCTGGCTGAGCAGCAGGGCAAAGGGGTGGCTCTCAAATCCGTGACGGCCTTTTTCACCTGGCTCCGGGAAGCCGAGGACGAGTCGGACAACAACTGAGCAACTGTGAGGAGGAGGAGGAAGGGGTGAGAGAGAGCAGGGTACCCCGAGGAGGAACTCCATCCCCTCCTACCCCTGGCCCCCCTGGACTTGCTGATGCTGGGGCTGAGGGAACAGTTGTGCCCCCCACAGCCCCCTTCTCTCTTCCTCTCCCTCCTCCCTCTGCCCTGGTTCTGTTTGCAAGGCCTGTACTAGTTTGTCACCGTTATAATAAGTGGATGCTGATGGAGGTGGCTGTTGTGATGGGGCCCCTTGGGGCCCTCTCCCCCCTCCCAGTGCAGGCACCTCGGGTCTCTGGGAGTGGGGCAGAGCACCCTTGGACTCATGGGGAGGGGGGACAGGATGGGGAAAAAATCTCTCCTCTCCTTTCCCCCCTCCTCTTCCTCCTCCCCACTTCTTGCTGAAATATAGAGAGATTATATATNTTTTTTTTTTTTTTTTTTTTTTTTTTTTTTTCATTATGGAGTATTTAATTGAAGATTTAAAGGCATCTTTTCACCTTAAAACTGGAAATAAAAGAACATTGCTAAATAATGCCCCGTGTTCCGCTGTTGCCGCCCCCCCATCCCATGTCCCTTGCCGCCTGGGCTGGTGGGGGAGTGCTGGCCTGGATCCCAGCTGGGGACCAGCTTACCCCCAGCAACCAAGGCAGATGGTAGGTACCCCCACCCTGGGGCTGGGAGGGGGCAAGGGGGTCACATGTGCCTGGAGCCAGGCCCCCTGGGACGCACCTTCCCAGCTCTGCCTGTCACAGGGTGCTCTGGCAGAACAGGCAGCCCTCTCCTGGCGGTGGAGCAGAGCCTCAGTGTCCCCAAGTGTCCCTTTTCCTGTGGGCACAGAAGTAGCAGGACCTGTATGGTCTCTTCAAGCTCTACCCTGGGGCAGGAGGTGTAGGAGATGAACTGGGCTCCCAGCAACAACTTACTGTAGGGGAAGCTTTCTGGTCTTGCAGGTGGGGATGGGGTAAGGCTGTGCTGTCCTAGAGGGTCTCTCTGCAGAGTTGTCCCTTCTGTGGATGGAGCAGAGGGTGGGCTGATTTCCCCCCTCCCCGGCTCATGGCTAGTCTTTTCTTGGTGGTGTTTGGCTGCCTCTTGCTGAGTCACCCTGGCGATGGCCCAGAGGGTACAGAATAATTAACCAGAGACTGTTCCCTAGATTAGAGGCTGATCTGTCTGAGCTGCAGCCCTGGAAGCACTAATGCTGGGAAACAGTTGGCAGGGAAAAGCCAGCAGGGCCTTTGGGGGAGGACTGTCCAGGAGCTTCCCCTGCCTCTGACTGACTGCTTCAGTACTCTGCTGTCCAAGTGGGAGGGTGGCACTCTGTCAGTGCCTTCCTGTACTCCCTCTGTGCCAGGGAAAAAGTGCAGCATTAATTGCCATCATTAGGTTTCAGAATGAACGGGTATCTTTGGATGCAGATTAGCCACTCGGTCTGACATCAGCCCTGGCCTTGATCACCTGTGGGGGAGGTTGCTGTGGTGCCCTCAGACATGATGTCCTGCACCCTCCTGCCCCAAATCCAGCAAGGCGAGACCCCCAGCCCTCCCTGGAATGGGTGCTCCCTCTGGCATCACCACCTCTTGAGGGGGAAGAGGCAGGACAAGAACCCCCCCCTTGCAAGGCATGCTGAGGGGGTCCCTTGTCCCCCTGGGAGGCTGGGGCTGTGCCCCTGCTAGGAGTGGCTGGTACTGGGGTTGTCAGTCCCAGGAGGGGCCTGGGGGCCAGGGCCTTGCCGGTTGTGGCCAGTCCTGGGTGGTGCAGGATCCGGGGGTGCAGGTCTGGGGATATTTTAGGGGCCAGACCCGTACCGGAGGTGCTGTGGTCTCCGGGGTGGCGGTCCCGGGGGACTCCGGGGTTGGGGGGGGAGGCGCTGTCCACGGTGCTGGCCCAGCGCTCTCCGCGGTGCCTGGCCTTCCTCCCCCTCCTCCTCCTCTTCCCCTCCCCCNTTGTGTCAGGGACCATGGAGCTCTGGGATTGCCAGTGATTAACATGGCTCCGGACCCTCAGTAGCCTGAGGGTTCTTTTTCTGATAATAAAATGTGATCCCCTTCAGAGGATGAGACCCTTATTACATAGTCTGTATCAGTTTCAGAGGGCAATCTGCCAAATTGTTTTTTCAATTGTGCAAACTCCAGAGGAGAATATGGAATTTCTTTATGTGTAACTTGTTCTTGTCCTGTACTTTGTTCATACATATGTTCAGCTCAGACCACAGGGCGTAGTTTTTTGGGGGGTATAGGTCTCCTCTCATCTTCTGAACTATCAGAAGAATCATGGTAGGAGGAAGAGTGAGTAGAGGCCCTCTCACTCATTACAGCGAGCTGATGGACGTTTTTCTCCAATTTATTAAATCTCTTAGCACCAGATTTTTTAAAGGTGCTGACCAAATTTCTTCATTCCCCCACTTCACCCTCTGACAGATTAGCAGCCAGAGGGTGTGTGTGTGTTTTTGTCTTGGCGGCTTTTGGCTGTGGTTTTGTTTTTAAAATAGAGAAGAGGGTGTGGGACTGGGCTGTTGTCAAAGGTCTGGGAGGGTATGGGGGTGCTATGGAGGGGTGGATGTGCTTGAGGGGCTATTGGAGGGACTGTGGGCAATGGCAGGGATGTGTTGCAAGGTGTGGGGTGTGCAGGGTGCTGCGGGGGAGCCACAGATGTCCCAGGGGAACCACAGAAGGAATGGGGGCTGTGGCCGTGATCCAGGGGTGTTCTGGGGGCCCGGATGGTGCCAAGAGTCTTGCAGACATGCTGAGGGGGGTCCCTGGAGGTGCTGTTACTAGGGGGGCAGGAGTGTTGATGCTGAAGCATCAACATGCGGTGACCCTGCCCACAGCCGGAGGTGGGGGTAATGCTGTCAGCAGCTTCTCCAAGATCTAGGGACTACCCCAGAATTGGGAAGCTCTGTTCATTCCCCGATATCCTACCTCATGGCTGGTTTATGTCATCCAGGCCTATCTGGGTGCAGGGGCAATGATTCTTCAAACCCCAGCCACTTGGGATTTGACCTGGCCTGGGGCCACAGTAATGGGGGACCCTCCCTGGCCCAGGTGCTTAGGAGTCAGTGCCTGAGGAGTCAGAGACCCCTTTGGGTACTGGTGCCAGTAGGTTGGGCTGTTGGTGTGGAAGGCTGTGTGTGGGTGCTTTTATCCCCTCCCCCCAGCCCCTTTTTGCTCTTTTCCTCCAGAGATGGGGAATGGGGTAGTGGCATGTTGAGGACTACCAGACCCCCACAGCACAGCCCAGTGCCAGCTCCCTCCATGCACCCAGTGCCTGGCCCAGTCCGTCCCCCTGCGTCTGGTCCAGCTGTCCTCCACCCCTCCCAAAACAGCTGCTAAGCTGGAAGGGTTGCCTGGTCCCCGGTGTCAGGCTGGGGCCACATGTTACTGCTGACACATGCAGAAGGGTTGCCCAGGCGTGAGTCACCCGTGCCGCAGCACCTGGCTGCTCTGGAGTGGCCCTGCAACGAGTTGTGTCTGGTCTCAGACCAGGCAAGACACCCTGTGGTGGTGTGGGGGGGGGCTGGGGAGTGGGTAACAAAGGTGTTGATGCCTCCCCGGCTCTTCCTGCAGTGGCTGTGGACACAACGCTGTGTGTGGAGTGGAAGGAGGTGAAAGTGTTGTCACCACTGAGTGCCACCCACCCACTGCCCCACCTGGCACGCCAGGCCTCCTTCGACAGCCAGGACTTCCTCCAGGTACTGCCCATCCCGCTTCCCCTACCCCATGGCACGGCACCCATCCTGTCTGAGGCTGGGGGCACAATGGGCTCCGCTGCCCGCCCGTCCCTGCCAGCTCGCAGCCGGCTTCAGGGCTGTTCTGACGTCAGCTGTGAGCCGGGCTGTATCCTGGGAGAAATCAGTCCACGGTGCCTCGTTGTCATGGCAATGCAATTTGTTGCGCGCCTCCAAATCCTGCATCGCATCCCCCGTGGCCACCGGCTCGGAGCCTGGCACAGCCAGGGCGGGCAATGGGGACACGCTGTGCAGCACCCTGGCACGGTGGGTGCTGTGGGCACTGGGGAGCTCAGCCATGGTGGCCTTGCACACGTGTCTGTGTATGTGTGTGTATGTGAGTGTGTATGCACGCAGGAGCCGGGAAGGATGCTCAGTGGCACCAAAGGTGCATGTGTGTGTGTATAGTGAGTGTAGTGTGTGTGCACAGTAACTTGGGCGTGTGTGGATTGAGTTCATCCATGGGTACAGTGAGGAGGGCCCTGTCGGCAGTGAGTGTGTGTGTGTGTGTGTGTGTACAGTGTGTGAACGTGTGTGTTTATGGTCAGTATGTGTGTACGAGTGTGTGTGTACACTTGGTAACATGAACAGACATGTGCATGTATACATGTACCTGCAACACACGTGTGCACAGACACCCCAGGCCCTGCAAGGTGTGCAGGGGGAGCAGTGGCAGGTAACAGGCATGGTGTCTGGGGCTGTGATGCTCCTGCCTTCTCTGGCAGGTCAATGTTGAGGATACTGTCGAGATGCTGCCCAAGTCACGGCGCGCGCTGACCATCCAGGAGATCGCTGCCCTGGCCCGCTCCTCGTTGCACGGTAACTGCTTGTCTGGCCCTGGGGTGCCCTAGGGGGGATTTGGGAAAGAAGTCTCCTGTGGGCAAGAGGGAGGGGGCTGGAGGTGGGAAGTGCTGGGTCACAGAGTCATGGGCCCTGTGGAGGGGACTTGGGGTGCTCAGGGGGTGCTGATGCAGGGGCACATCTTGCAGGGATCTCACAGGTGGTGAAGGAGCACGTGACAAAGCCAACAGCCATGGCACAGGGCCGTGTTGCCCACCTAATCGAGTGGAAGGGCTGGTGCAAGCCGGTGGAGCCACCCACTGCCCTGGAGAGCGCCTTCAGCTCCTACTGCCACCTGAGTGAGGGCGAGCAGGAGGCACGCTTTGCTGCTGGTGGGCACCATGTGGGGCATGGCTGGTGGGCACGGGGTGGTGGAAGGGGTTGTCCCCATCCTTTCTTTCATCCATCACCCTATTGGTGTTATGGAGCCATGGGCACAGAGGTGCCAGGGCAGAGGGATTTCAGCAGCTCCTTCTGGTGTGACCTCTGTCTGTCCCATGCTAGGTGTGGCAGAGCAGTTTGCCATCGCTGAGGCCAAGCTGCGAGCCTGGTCCTCGGTGGATGGGGATGACTCCAATGATGAGTCCTATGATGAGGACTTCATGCCCTCCACGGAGAGCTCCCAGCCCACTGGTAAGTGCCATGGGGAGCATGGGCAAGGTGTCTGGCCGCCCATGTCAATGTCCCACTGCCAGTGCTAAGGGTTAACATTGTGAGAGTCCCAATGCCCATCTGCAGGTCCATGGCAAGTGACACCCGTACCAGAGATCGGGAAGCCCAGCAAGTCAGCACCCTCCCCAATGCCAGGGTGTATTTTGGTTTTGTTTGGTGGTCCTCAGTGCCACGCATGCAGCAATTGGTGGGCAAAGGGAGCACTCACAGTGCCTGGCACAGGGCTTCTTCCATCTTGCGGGGCACAGGGCGGGGGGCAGCTGGCAGCCTCTGGTGCCATCCAAGACTGACCCTGAGCATCCTGTTTCCCCACAGACCTTCCCGGCATGGTGCCTGCCAATGCGCTGCTGCGAGACCTGCTGCAGGGCCACCTCTGCCATCTGGGTGTGCGGCACAGCTCTTGCGAGCCCGAGAGTGACTCCTCGCACACCCTCTCCCCTGAGACCCTCTGCTCCAGCCTCTGCAGCCTGGAGATGGTGTCACCCTCTGAACTCACTGCCAAACTGCTGGGCTCCTTGGGGAGTGAGGACCTGCTGCTGCCCAAGCCGCATCCCCCGGCCAGTCAAAGTGCCTTGCGGGGCCTGGCACGGCTCCGGTGCCAGGACTCCCTCTACTCTGTGTCCTACACTGAAGCCTGCCTCTCACCCACCGAGGATGAGGTGGTGCTGAGCAAGGACTTCCCACTCCGCCGCAAAGTCTCTGATGTCGCCTCCTCTGGGGTGGCATCGCTGGAAGAGGAGGAGGAGGCCCAAGAGCCCTGAAGACAACCTCTGGGTGCCCTGATTCTCCTGGTGGGGGATCAGCCCCCCCCACAACTGGCCCCCAGCTGGACCCTGTGCTTGGCAAGGGACAGGCCCTGCTGCCACTCCTCCTTGCTAGCTGGGCAGGGGGGTCTCGGGGGGCCACTGCTGCTCCCCCCCAGCCAGTGTACCCCCACCCTGCTTGGCCTCCCAGATTTTTGCATGAGAGTGGGGAGGGGGTCCAGGGAAAAGCCTGGTGGGTGTTGGACCCCCTGCCCTGGTGCCCAGATGTGCCCCTCCGTAACTGACAAGACTGAATCAGTGGGGCTGGTTGTTCGCATGTTCCCCCCCAAAACTGCCCCAGGCTCCCCTTTTGGGCACAGGGCAGG
>JAAWXA010000032.1:3854626-3878064 GCA_038090715.1 Florisuga fusca
CAATGTGGGGTGGTGGGACTGATGTCCCTGTCCCTGCGTCACTCAGCCCTCACAGGGAACCAAGTGCCTACATGAAGGACGACCAGCCCTGCCCCCCACCCCCCGTCCTGGCTGTGGGGGGACACCTGAGCTTGGGGGCCCCCCTACGATCTGTGCTGGGGGCATCCGGTCATGCCATTTAGGGGAGGAATGCCAGTTTTTGCCAACGCTTGTGCTCCCCTTCCTGCATGGCACATGTTCTTGTGGGGCTGCTCCCCCTCTGCATGCTGCTCCTTGCCCACCCTGTGGTGCCCTGAGCATTCCCTGCACCCCTGCTCCTGCAACCCCATCCCCTCTGCTCTGCACCGTGCCCCGTCGCCCTCCCTGCCGTGGGGCTGCCTTCCCTCTCCCTGCATGGACAAGCTTTGGAGGGATGTAGGGGCCAGCAGGCCTGACGCCACACTGACAGGCTCCCTGCCGCACAACCCCTTTTCCAGGGACAGTGGATGCTCCCCACAGCGCTTGGACAGGCTGGGGGGGGACGGGATGCCTGCAGATGGGTGGGGGGCTTTGCACCGCCAGGAGATGCCTGAGCCCCCCACCCTGCTGCAGCAGTACTGGTGGGGTACCCCTGGGGTGCCTTCACCTGGCACGCCCTCCTCCATCCCGCTGGGCCTCGAATAAAGTCCATCGTGCGAGCTCTGCGCTGGGCACCTCTTCTTGGGGGTGGGGGGCACCCTCTCCCTGGCGGAGGGGAGTTGGAGGGATGGTGGCAGTGGCACGTCCTCCCTGCCCTGTCCCTGCTGGGTGACAATGAGGCCCCAGCTCTTATCTCACATTCCTGGGGCTGGGGTGCCTAATTATGGGCATCAGGCGGTGGCGTCGGGTGGCCATCCCCCTCCCTGCACCAGGGCCTTGGGGGGGCTCAGGCTGCAGACGCCATGGCCTCGCTGGGCTCCACGTACCGCACCACCAGCAGCTATGGCCAAGGCCATGGCGAGCCGTGCTTCGAGGGAGACCGGCGGCATAACCACTTCGGGGCACACGAGGCTTTCGGGTACCCAGGTACCAGGGATGGAGGGGGTGGGGGTGATTGCCACGCTGGGGAGGCCCCCCCAAAGGTTATCCAGCTGCCCAGTGCCTGGGCACAGACACTGGAGGTGCTGGGGTGAGGGCCCCATTACCCTCCAAGTGCCCCATGGCTCTCTGGACTGTCCTCCAACCCTCTCTCTAGGTCTCCAGTGTCCCTGCTGTTCCCAGGGCCACCATGCCCTCAGCTCTCCCCTTCCCCAGTCCTTTGTGATCCTCTTGGCACTCACAGACCCTTCCTGCTCCTCTCAGACCTCCCTGGCTTTCTTTACGTCCTCAGCCCCACCTTGCCTCTAACCCATCAGTGTCCCCTGTTACTGCACCCCCTCCCCCCAAACCCACTTCCCCAAACTTTTCTGGCCATCCCCTGTGTCCCCAGCCTCCTGCGCTATTCCCCTGCTGTCCCCAAGCCATCCAAGTACCTCAAGACCCTCACAGTGCCCTCCGGTGTCCCCAGAACACCAGTGTCTCAGGCTACCCCCAGACCATGCACTATCCCCCACACCCCTGGAACCCTGAGTTCCCCCCTGCACCATCAGTGTCCACAAACCTCCAGCGCCACCTGCAACTCCCCCCNGGGGGGGGGGGGTGTCAACATCCCCTCCCACCCCCCAGCCATAGAACATATGGGGATTCTGGCCCATAGCATCCCCTCCTGCATCAGGGTAACTGGGAATGGACCCTACTGACAATGGGTAACGGGGCACTATCCCCTAGTGATGGGACAGCAAGTAGCTCCTGCTCCACTCCACCTTTCCTGTGCTGGGACAACTGGGAGCTGCTCCTGCTGGCTCTGGGGTAACAGGGAATGGCCTCTACCAGCACTGGGAACTACCCTATTAATCTCCCAGCTGGAGCCGGGGTGACTGGGAGCCACCCCACCACTAGTACTGGGGTAACTGGGACTGTGCCACGTGCTGCCATGCTGTGCCATATCCCACCATGCCAGAGCTTTCCCCCCCATAGGTGGCTGAGGACGGCACCATCTGTGACACCTTCACACACAAGTGCCAGCTGCCTGAGGACATAGACCCACTGTCGGTGAGCTGTGCCCTGACCGAAGCTGGCACGCTGGTTATCACTGCCCAGCGCCGCCCCGGTGCCCGCTCTGGTGAGCCCTCCCAGCCCCGGTACCGCAGCGAGGCCACGCTGTGACCCAGCACCGGGACAGGGGGAGACTTCTGTCCCCCCCATGCTGACACCAAGACTGGTGCCAGTGCCAGGCTCAGCTGCTGCCTGCTGGCTGTGCTTGCTTGGGCCCCTCAGCACTCTGGCTCTGTTTATAAAGTTCTTTTATTAAATTAATATAAAAATCTCTGTATTTACAGGAAGGTGGGATGTACGGTGGGGAGGGGGCAGGACCTCCCCCTTCCCAGCCATGAGGGAAGTGCCCACCCGTGTCCCCCATACCCTGATGCCCCTCTGCCCCACATGCCACCCCCAGCAGGGATACTGGGGTGCCCGTGGGTGTGGGGATGATGGCTGTGGCTTTGCTGGGGTACACCAGGGGTGGTGGTGGGGGCAGAGGTAGCCAAGTGGGAAGCCCCAAGAGCTGAGGGGTATATGGAGGGAACGGGCATTCTGGGGGGCACCTGGGCCAGACCCTGGAAGCAGCAGGGGGGCAGTGGCACTGGATTAAGGGTGCCCACCCCTACGCTGAGCCTGACACAGGTAGACACAGGGCAGGTACCCCCCCAGCACCCACCAGGGGCACCTGGGCACAGCAGGAGAGAACATACCCCCCTCCTTACTGGCCTTTGGGAGTGTCGTCTTCATCGTTGCCCCTGGGCCTGGCCTCCCGGGGCATGGGGTGATGCTGGTGGCGGTCCCAGAGCTGGCGCAGGGCAGTGGTGTCGGGCTCACTGGCACTGGCCGTGCTATCACGGAAGCTGGCAAGTGGTGGGCGTACCTTCACCCCCTTGGCTGTCAGCGAACCCTCGATGGCCTTGCGCAGCTGTGGACACCCCAGAACCATGGTCGGGGGGGCTCTGGGTGCTCCCTCACCCTATGCCATCCACAGCACTGCACCCACCCCCTGCTCACCTCCTTGAGGGACACCATGCCCACCAGGCGCCCAATGCTGGTGACATATGCATGGTCCAGCCCCAGCAGTGAAAAGATGGTGTGGGTCTGCAGGAGGAGGGGGCTGGGTTGAGGGTCCATGGGTGGACCTGGGAGGGAGGGGACTTAAGGGGGAGGGGTGCATGGGCACACCTTGTGCAGAGAGGTGTGCTCCACCAGCTGGAAGGGCGCAGGGTCTATCTTGGCACTGCTGAAGTCCACCATCTGGTCCAGCTGCTGCTCCTCCCACTCCAGGATCTGGGGAGCATATGACATGCCATGGGGCAAGGCAAAAGGGCACAGGCCCCCCAGGGCGCCAGCAAAGGCTCCCTGACACTCCATTTCTCCCCCTCCTGCCATGCCATGGCACCCTGTTGGGATCTTCTGGGTCCCTGCAGGCAAGGGGGTCCTGTCTGGCCCCTCACCTCCGCCGGGGTCATCCTGTCACCCAGATCCATCTCCTCCTGTGAAAGAGGGAGTGTAAGTGCCCGGCAGGGCAGCAGGCAGGGTGCAGGCAGTGCATCCACACACTGGCTGCAGGAAGGATGCAGGCAAGGCATGGGCAGGGTGCAGGCAGCAGATGCAGGCAGGGTGTGGGCAGGGCCTGCGGGGAGGTCAAGTAACATGATTGGTTGAGAGGACATAGGTCACACCATGATTGGCCAAGGTGGGACAAGCCAGACTTGTGATTGGTGGAGAGACTGCAAGCTGTGCCATGATTGGCTGAGTAAAGTGGGGTACTGATTGGCACTGATTGGCCGAGAAGCTCTGGGTCAGGTATGATTCACCTGGGAGGAGGTGCACCCTGATTGGCTGAGCAGAATCAGGACAGTCTGAGATTGCCCGCACAGACATAGGCCAAACATGATTGGCCAAGCAGAATCTTGCCCCTGATTGGGTCAGAGAATCCATGCTGGGCTCCAATTGGCTGAGAGGAGCCATGCTCAGCCTGTGATTGGCTGCAGCTTACCGTGATGGAAATGCGGACGTGTTTGGCCTTGCGATAGGCCGTGCCCTGGGCCTGACACCAGGCAGGAGAGACAGTGGTGTTAGGATGTGGGCAGGGATGGGATAGGACAGGCAGGGGTGGGCAGGGATGGGATAGGACAGCCATGGGTTAGTTAGGATAGGCAGGGAAGGGCAGTGATGGGAGGGGACAGGCAGGGATGGACAAGAAGGGGCAGGGATGGGTAAAAGTGGACAGGAGTGGGAGAGGGCACACTGCTCTCTACAGTGGGTAGAAAGGGCCAGGAAGGGTGACACAGAACTGGGCACCCACCTCGATGGGCTCTGCGGCAGTGTTGGCACAGAAGAGGCTCTTGAGGGCGATGCCGGAGTGGTCAGTCGTGCCGCCTGCGGGCAGTGGAGGAGTCAGTGGGGGGGAGGTGCAGGAAGGGATGGAAGGGGGGGTGTCCATACACAGACTCACCCGAAGGGCTCTCAACCATGCTGCTGGGCACCCTCTTCAGCGCTGGCTTCAGGGGCTTGCGGGGGGCAGTGCGGGTCAGGGCACCCGAAGAGGTTTCTGTACTGATCTGGGGGGGAATGGGGTGGTGGGGGCATGGCAGCAGGGACATCCTGGGCTCGCACCTCCCCCTGGGCAGCCACCCCTCTCACCTGGAAGCGGATGCTGGTGTCGGAGAGCTGGTGACCTTCGTCTGCCAGGGCCTTCTGCCGCAGGGCCTGGAGCCGGCGCTGGGGGCTGAGCTGCTGGCTGAGCAGGGCCCCCACCTGTGCCCGCTCGATGGAGCCCAACAGGATCATGGACTCTGCCGATGGCAGCAAGGAGCTGCACTGGTGCCTGAAGCTTCACCAACTACCCCCCACCATCCCGGCATGTCCCATGGCAGTGGTGTACACCAACACAGCCCCCTGCCAATCTCTCACCAGCTGACTCCACCAGTGGCAGGCTCTTCATCTTGGTGCCATGCAGGACGTGCTGCAGGTCCCGGTACTTGCAGTTGAGGGTGACGTAGTGGATGTCCCGCACCATGATGTCCTCCACCCGCACATTGTATTTCCTACTCAGAGTGGACAGTGATGGGCTCAGGGTGATGCCACCCCCTCCCCTTGTGCCTGGAGTCTGGGGACAAGGCAGAGGACACACACTCACTCGTGGTGGCCCCAGCCCAACTCGGGAAGGTAGGGCAGCTTCTTGATGCGGATGATGCTGTCATAGAGGGAGGGTTGGAGGCTCTGGGCCACAGCATTGGCCAGGATGACGGCGATCATGACGGGCAGGATGTGTGAGATCTGCCCTGTCAGCTCGAAGACGATGACAGCCGTGGACACTGTGTGGGTGACAGCGCCTGACAGCGCAGCTGCCCCTGCACCCGTCCCCAGGAGACACAGGGGTGGTCATCAGGTGCTGTCCCACCCCTGGGACATCCACCACAACCTAAGCCCTTGGGACCTCCTGTGTCATGCCCAGTCCCTAAGGACACCACCTCAGCTCTGAGAAAGCCACTGGCTTCTTGGGGATTCTCTGGATGGTGCCCACCATGGTGTCCCAGTGCTTACCCACCACGGCGTAGCCCCCTGGCACGATGCGGTAGATGTTGTTGTCAGCGTGGATGCCATCAGGGAACCAGGCTGCCATACTCTCCCCCACCAGGCGCCCAAAGGCTGCTCCTGCCCACAGAGAGGGGCTGGGAGCAGGTGCAGGGGATATGCTGGCACCCAACCCAGCCTCTGCCCTTGGTGCTGCCAGGGAAGGGAACACCTGGGGACACCCACAGGTGCCCAACGTGGGCTGGCAGTCATCTACCTCCTCCCCCCATGCCTGTGCAGGGTACAAGCTCTCACCAATGACGAAGACAGGCATGAAGGCTCCGCAGGGCACTGGGATGGTAGTGGCCAGGGCTGACATCCAAAACTGCACAGAGGACACAGGCACCCATTAGTTGCCCTGTCTGGCCCATCCCTGCCCTGCCTCCTGCCCCTGCTGTGCCCCACAGACAACTGCCACAGAGCAGCACGTGGGCAGCCCTGTTGCTCTCATGGGCACCAAGCCAGCACATCCCTAGTGGCACCTGGGGGCATTCAGCCAGCACCTCCTTGGTGGCACCTGCGGCCATCTGGCTAGGACCTCCCTGGTGGCACCCTTCCAGCACCTCCTGCCGGCATCTTGGTGGTTCCTAGCCAAGTTCTCTTTGATGGCATCTTGAAAGCATGCAACTCTGCCAGCAGCCACTCAGTGCTTCCCAGTGCCACCTTGCTAGCAACAATCCAGCACTTCTCCAGCACCACCCAGGAGTCTCTACCCAGAACATCCTGGTGGCACCCCAGGGCTATGAGGGGCAGGAGGCACTCACCTTCATGAGGATGAAGATGACAAGGGTGATGAAGACATTGGAGCGGGGGTGGCGCCAGGCCTCCAGGATGCCCAAGTACTCAAACTCATCACTAAGCCCCTGCTTGGCCCATGTCTGGTTGTCAAAGAGTGTCACAAGGGTGTCCTTCTGGGTGAGCTGTTGGGGAGCACAGGGTCAGCTGTCAGCTGGCAATCAGGCTGGCAATAGCCCCAGAGCAGGGACTGGTGTGACACCTTGCAGAAAGTACCTGGCCGGCCATGAACTGTCCAAAGCCAGGTGGGAAGGTCAGAGTGGAGATGAGCAGCGTCACCAGGGCAGGGAAGAGCAGGCGCCTGGTGGGGTGGCATGGGAGGGGGGGTGACATCGCTGCATCCCCAGCTTCACCACCCCAGTTCTGGGGACCACTGGGCACCTACTTCTTCATGAGGAAGCGGTTGATGGTCTTCTGGCGGCGCATGAACTGCACGATCTTGCGGTTGAGGTAAACAAAAAGCGCACCCCCAAAGCCACTGGCAATCCTGGGCAGAGGCAAGGGGTGAGTGCCCACTGCCACCACTGCCCACACCATCAACACCACCAGCACAGCCACTGCCACCTCAGAGCCATGGGACAGATGTCCCGGTGGTTGCACTCACCCAATGACGGCAAAGGCGGGCAGCTCCTGCAGGTCAAAGGGGAAGTCGAGGCGGAAGCGGGTCTTGAACAGTGCTGTGATGGTCTCTGGGGGGGTGGTGGGGGTCAACAGGGCCACGTGGGGGGATCTGTGTCCCCCCCACCCTGCCAGAGGTACCTTCATCCTTGTTCCAGACAGCAAGGACACGGAAGATGAAGGCACTGAAGGTGGCAGCAAAGAAACCTCGCCAGTAGTTGCGGACAGCAAAAAAGGTGGAGGTGACCTCGATGCTGAAGAGGACGCCTGGCACCGGGAGAAGCGCACGCGGGAGGCGGCGAAACCCAGGTGGGACCCCAGTGTCTGGCATGCTCCCCACCCCGTGCAGGGCCTGCAAGGGTCCAGCTGGCCCCATGAACACTCTATGGGGTGGTTCAAGGGCTTCCCTGGCCAAGCATGGGGTTGGTCCCCAGCTGGGGACAGCAGGCATGGCAGAGCAGGAGTCAGCATGAGCAAGAAGATGGTGTGGGGACTTGGGGAGAGACATGGCGGGTGGCGCTGGGAGGGGGTGCACACAGATGGACAGATGGATGGGGCAGGGCAGCAGGCAGAGGGCAAGGAAAGAGTTAGACATGTCACCAACCTACGGGCAGGGCTCAGCGGGGCCAGAGCAGGGGCTCCCTGGAGCGCAGGGGGGAGAGGACGAGAGCAGATGTTACACCTCCGGGAGGATGGTGCCCGTTCCTCCCTTCCTTCTCCCTGCTGAGTGGCACTGCCCTCTCCCATGCCATGTGCTGGGGTCCTGCTCACCTCACCAGGCAGACCCTGGTGCCCTTGGGGGGGGATGTGGGGGGGGGTTCAGGGGGCCCAGGATGTCCCTACCTCCAATGGGAGCAGCGAAGCAGCAGCCCACACCAACAGCACAGGCGGCAGCCAGCATTTCGATGTTCCTCGCCTCGTTCTGCGGGAGAGTTGGGGGTGAGTGGGCACTGCTCCCCCTCCCTGCCCCAGGTGCTGCCAACACTGCTGGGGGGCAGAGGTGGAGCCCCCCTAGGGCCAGCCCAACCTGCTCACCTCATAGATGCCCCCAAAGAGGGAGAGAAAGCGGCTGAGCAGGGCAGCACACATGCTGGCAATGTGGACAAAGGGACCCTGCAAAGACAGTGGAGGGCTCAAGATGGTGCCTACCCCCTGGTCCCCTGCCCGCCCTGCCTGAGGTGCTGCCCTCACCTCCTTGCCAAGGGGCATGCCGCTGCCCAGGGCACATGTCAGCCCGATCACCTTGGCCACAAAGGTCTTGAAGGTGAGGTATTCCTTCAACACAATGCCCCGTAGGATGGTCTTCATCTCGGGGATTCCCGATCCTGGCACCATGGAGACAACCCTGACCCACAGCCAGCGGGGGAAGACACTGGGGTAGCCCCTGCCCCATAGTTCTGGGTTGATCCCTGATGCTCTTCCATCCCCCCCCCGCCACAGGGAGACCCCAGAGACACTTCTCTGCAGGAAAAGCCCTATGGCCATGCTGGGACAATCTACTGCTATAGCCTACAGGAGACCCTTTGAAGCCCAGCCCCTAGCCTTAGGAAGACCACCAGAACCTTCAGCGCCACAGCCCAGGAGGACATCCATCCACTAGCTCCCATGACATCCTCTGAGGATCAGCCAATAACTGATCTTTACCACACAGCCTCCCGGACACCCTCTGAAGTTCTGCCCACAGCCCTGGAAGGATGCCAAGGAGATCCAGCCCCACAGCCTAGGAGGACTTTCATCCCCTAGGCCCCTGGAGACCTTCTGAAGGCCATCCCATAGCTCTTGGAAGGCCCTCAGGACCGAAAGCTCCCATATTGGGATATGCAGGCAGCCCCCAACCCAGAGCCCCAGGGACACCCTGTTGGAGTGCAGCAGCCCCCCAAGTACCATACCCACAGCCTGGGGGGCGAGGATCTGGGTGAAGCCAGCTGAGAAGGTGATAAGCACAGTGGGGTAGGTGACCCAGGCCAGGTACTGCAGCAGCACGTTGGTGTCCAGGCCCCCATACATCCATTTCTGGGCTGTGGGCACAGTCAACGAGACAGGTCATGGGTGGCACGGCCACCCCCTGTCCCACTAAGAAGCCCAGCAGTCCCCACTCACCTTGGAGGCAGGTGGCGATGGCAAAGTCCATGGCCCAGCTGACCAGTGCCATGACCAGCCCCAGGAGGATGAGGAAGACCCAGTCCTCGCCCACCTTGGAGATGAGGAACCGCTGGCACTGCAAGGCGCAGACTGCAGGCACAAGGGCAGGCTCAGGGCCAGGCACACCAGTGGTGGGCACCCCAGGGTGGTGGGGCCAGGCTGGTGGGGACACAAGTGCTCACAACAAGCAGCGGCACCACAAGAACCATCCGGTGCAGGAGCACTGCTGTCACCAGCTGTCACAGCCCTGCTGCAGCCACCGGTGGGCAGGAATCATGGGCATGTGACTCGCACCAGCACGGCCCCCCTGGCACAGCCCCAGGCAGAGGGGCTGGGGGCCCCCTCATCCCTGCAGTATGCCTGGCTATTTTGGGCCATTGTGTCCCTGCTGCCACTCGGCGGGCTGGTGGCATTGTCCTCGGCGCCAGTGTCCCATGACAGCCAGAGAAACCCTACCCACTGCTGCCTTGGTGGGATGGGCAGCTGCGCCCAGACCATAGGGCTGTGCCCACCGGTGTCCCCACCCCTAGTGGCCCTTACCACGGCAGGGGCCACAGCGGCCCTGGGTGTACTCCAGCAGCTCGGAGGGGCGGCGTAGCCGAGGGATTGCCCCCTCCCCATGCCCCTGCTGCAGCCGCAGCCGGGCTGCCTCATCCTTGGCGAAGGAGCCCAGGTCCTGGGTGTAGCGTCCATACATCTGGGGGAGAAGGAGCAGGGGAAAAGGAGGGCATCAGGGGGTGCTGGCACCCTGCCTCCTGTACTCTAGAGGGGAAACTGAGGCAGGGGAGTGGTAGGCAGGCTAGCACGGGCCTCCTATCATGGTCAAGTGCCAGGAGAGGGGGGGGGGTGGCCATGGCTCCCCCAGGGAATGGGGGCAGTGGTGCCTCTGGGGGTCCCAGCCACCTGCCGGGTTGTGGGAAAGGGATGGGCAGATAAGGCACATGGGGATCAGTGGTGATTGTTTCACCCACGTACGCACCCAGGGCAGGCAGCCGGCACTGCCAGTAACAGTCCCTGGCCCTGCCCAGGTGCCCCGGGCACTGGGCTGGGCTGGCAGAGGGTGGGGAAGGGCCTCTGGCAATGGGAGCACAGCCAGCCTGGCCGGGAGACTCTCTGAGGGCCGGTATTGGGGTGGCACCCTGCGGGCACCACCCCTTGGCACCATGTAAAGCAGGGTTGGGTTGTCCTCCCCACTGCAGGCAGGCTCAGCAGGCCACATATGACACAAGTTGGTTGGTCTCAGCCAGCAGCAGGGAGGCAGTAAAGCAGTGAGGAAGGGGCATGTCCCCAGTCCCAGGGGAGAGGGGGGCACAGCATCAGGCACAGGGCAGTCCCTGGGCTTTAAGGAGGGGATTTTGGGAGGAAAGGAGTGCAAAGGGCCCTGTATTCACATAGGCAGCATGTCCTTTTCCTCACATGCCTCCTTCCTGGCCACAGCACGTGGCCTGGCCCTGGCCGGGGGTGGCCCTGGCAGTGCCCTCTGTGCTGGCCAGAAGCTCTTTGTGCCCATCCTCCCTGCCGAGCCGGGGGCATTTGTCCCACACTGTCAGGGTCTGCCAAGGACTTGGTTGCTTGGTTTCCGCCTCTCTCCCCCCTGGCATGACCTGAATGCCAAGCACCAGAGGTTGGCCCAGCACAAAGGGAGGTTTCAGGGCTGTGGGGTCCCTGCCAGGCTCCCACATCGGGGCAACGTGAGCCCCATGCTGATGGTGTGCCCACCCGCCATGCTGTGCCGGGGCAGCGCGTGGCCACCCAGCCGGGGTGCAGCCGCTCTCCTCCCTGGCACAGCCCATGCCGGTGCCTGGCAAAGGGGCAATGGCACTGGTGGGCACGGTGCTCGGCACGTGGGCAGCCCAGCTGCGGCTGCCAGTGGGGGTGGCTGTCCCGGACGCACAAGTCCTGGTTCACAACCCCTGGCAGGCTGGCACGTGCCAGCTCCCCGTGAGGGTGGCGTGAAGAGCATTTCTCACAGAGCATCGCTCCTGCCCAGGTCCCTTTGGCAAGGAGCAGAAAGCAGCCAGAGCGGCGCCGGGTGGATTCTCTGCTGTCTAATACCTGGGATGTTCTCAGCAGTGGGAGGGAGGCTGGGGAGGCTGGCGGGGAGCAGGGGGACACATTAATTTCCATTCCTGACCCCCTCCTAGCACAGATTTCCCCCCAAACTCCTGCTCAGCATGAGCTCAGAGGCTCCTTCCCCCGTGGAAATGTGCAGGGTGGAAAGCACAAGCAGGGCAGATACCAGCATGGCCACTCTGGGGGTCAGATCCAGCATTGGCTGCCAGAAGATGTGTATCCCAACCCTGCATGGAGCCCGATGTTCAAAGGCTCCCTTCGGGTGAAGCTTGTTTCATCTGGAAGGCAAAGCAGGCCGGCACCCCAGGAGCACTGTCCCTCTGCCAAATGCCTGCCTCTCCCAGCCCCAGTGCTGCCCCACAGCCAACCCCAGCCAGGAATGGGGCACCCCCAGGCCGAGTGCCCCTCAGATTGGCTCCACCTCCTGCAGCCATGTCAGAGGCTGGCATGCTGGCCTCTGTCACCCAGTGCCACCCTATCAACCCTGTGCCACCCCACTGCCCTGTGCCACAGCCCCACAGGCAGGGCGTGGGACCCTGGAGGTGCCCCATGCTGGGCAGCCCCACCACTGTGCCCACAGCCCTGGCACAGCTGCAGGGCTGTGGTGAAGGCCAGCGGTGGGCTCTCTCCTTCCTCCTCCTCCTCCTGCTTCGGGTTATTTTTCCACAATGGCCTTTTGAAACACAAACAGCCCCGGGACTCCGGCCTCCGCCGCGAAGCAGCTGAACAATCACAGTGCCGGGCGGGCAGGGAGCGGGCCCGGGGGGGCCTGGCGGGGGGCACCCAGGGACACGGGTACAAGCCAAGGCCACTGTGTTGGACCCAGGCTCCTGTGCTATGGGCACCATCCGTGCTGCAGCCCCCCAGTCCGTGCCATCCCACACTGTGCCCACTGTGCCCAGGCTGTGCTGCGCCTGGGGCAGGCGCTGGCATCTGGCACTGCCATGTCCCCGTGCCACCCTGTCCCATAGCACCAAGCTTGCCTGGCAGTGGTGCCCACCTCCAACATGCCTGATACCAGCCCACCTTCCCCCCAAAACTGTGATCCTGGGGTGGGGGATATTTAAAGGTGGGGGGTCCCCCACGCTGGCAGTGGGCAGGCAGAGGCAGGGGGTGTGTGTCACGCCGCCCGTCTTAGCCAGTCTCTAATCACCCTGAGCGGCTCCACAGCGAACAAGAGCAGTCTGTCAAGCTTAATCCCTTGCCCGAGGGCCCCACTGTCCCTGCCATGGCAGCATGGCATGTGGGGCATAGGCGCTGGCACCAACCCTCAGCAGCCTTAGCATGGCAAGAGGTTCTCATGGGCACCTGCCCAGCATGGGGTCTCCAGAGAGGGACACCATGGCCTGGGAAGACCTTCAGAGCTGGGTCTGTGCCAGCCCCCCGTGGCACCATGGACGTGGGACTCCACCACGGGTGAAATCTAGCCATGGTAGGGATGAGGCTTATTGGGGTTGGCTGGGCACAGCCCTGAGCCTAGCTGTGATACCCTGGCTGTCAGCATGGGCAGCAAGAACTGTGCCCAAGGCTGTCCAGCTTGGACCAGCCCATGCCAGGTGCTGGCTGGATCCTGACCCTCCTGGCAGGTGCTGGCAGGATCTGGTGGTGGCTCAGATGCCCGGAAGAGGGTTGGGCACCCCTCCTGCCTGGCATGTGCTCAAGCAGCTCTTGAAAGCCAGGTGTGAGGCTGTGGGACAGGAGGCCACATGCAGCCTCACCCATGAGCCTTGGCCAGTTTCATGAGCCACACCACAGCCCAGAGGCCATGGGGATGGGCATCCTGGGCACCCAGGGCATGGGTGCCACCCTGCCCTGAGGAAAGGAGGGCAAAGTCTGCCAGTGGCATGCAAGGTTGCTCCAATGCCAGCCAAACATGCCTCTCCCCTCCTGTGGTGCCCACAGGTTCCTCTGCCCCATGCTGCCTGGCTGGGCTGGCATCTCTGCCCACCCATGATGGCCACAGCACTGAGGGTGGCAGCCTGGTGCTGGGCTGGGGTAGGTGGGGGAAAAGGCACCCCCTGCATCACATCACACAGTGCCACACACCCCTGCTCGTGCCCCTGGCTGCTCCCTGGCTCAGCCATGCGGGGAGGCCGAGTATGATAAGATCAAGAAGATGCTGGCACAGCAGGGACTGCCACGGCCAACTGTTGCCCTGCAGCCACCCAGCTGTGATGGGGAAGGGGCAGCTCGGGGTGGGCACTGCAGGCCAGTGGGTGCTTGGAAAGATGACGCAGAGGGCGTACGATGCATCAGTGCCCTGAATCTGCCCTATGCCCACTTGTCAGGTGGGCAAATCTCAGGAGGGCTGGCTCCACTCGCAGCAAACAGCTCAGACTCTCAGCAAACTCGGGCAGCTGTGGGCACATGTGCCCTGCAGCAGCTCTGCCCCCCTTCCGTTCCCACCTCCTCATCCCCTCCTGCTGAATGCCTTCACCAGGGCAAAGTACCCGTTTGCTGAGCCACTCTGGGCACGATCCCAAGCAGAGTCAGGGAAAAGCACCTTTGCCCAGGATGTCTGAGGGCCATGGGCAGTGAAGGGGCTGTAGGCATGGTGGGAAGGGAATAAAACCTCAGGACAGCTGAGCATCTGGGTTCCAGCGGGGAAGCTTGAGAAGGGAAGAAGCTGTAATCATGGGGCTAAGGTTGCAGGTGGGGGAGATACGTTATCTTGGGGGCAGAGGGCTGGGGCTGTGCGGAGCAGGGGGTGAAGGGTGTCTGGGCAGTGCTTCAGGGAGACCCCGCAGGGTAGGCAATACCCCCCAGTGATGAGGGGTGAGGGGAGGAAAGTGCAAGAGCCCTGCCCTGAAGGTGGGAATTCAGCTGGGCTCCTCTAACGCCGGGGGAAGAGAGGGCTGCGGGGTGGCCCCCCTGCCCCGTTGCTCTGCCAGGAGGCGGCACCCCAAAACGGACACGGTGAAGCTCATCGGCACTGCCACCTCGACCGGAGCTGCACCCCCAGACCATCCATCTCCCCAAAGCGTCCCGCCGCGCGAAGTGCTCCCCGCTGCCCCCCGGTGCCCCCTCCGGAGCCCGGTGCCCGCCGCACTCACCAGCGTCTGCTCATACTGCAGCGCCCGCTGCTCCTCGCTGTCGGAGGCCATGGTGCCGCCACTGCCGCCGCTCCTGCCCGCTTCAGTGCCGATGAGCTTCACCGTGTCCGTTTTGGGGTGCCGCCTCCTGGCAGAGCAACGGGGCAGGGGGGCCACCCCGCAGCCCTCTCTNAGCCAGGCTTCATACCGTGCCTGGCTGCGGGACACACTTTTGGGGCAGAGTGTCTGTGGTCTTGGCATCGAGGGCACAGTGGGACCCGTGGTTGCCCATGGGTCGCTAGGCTCCTTAGCACTGTGGAGGCCCACCGGGGTTACATCAAAGATGGCAGGGAAAGTGTCCTTACCGTGGTGCTGCTCAGTGTCCCAGGAGTGCCAGCCCTCGGGAAGGAAGATGGGCTCCGCTCTTCACTGCCAAACCTGCCGGGCAGCAGTGCCTCAGCCCTCTCCAGAGGGGCACAAGGGCAGAGCCTGGCACCTGCAGTCCTCGGGCAAGGCTCTCCGGCATGGCAGAATGGCTGCTGGGACCTCCGTCTCGCTGCTGCCACGGCCTCAGGGGCAGCTGGCAGGGCCGAGCTCACCCTCTTCCCTGGGGCACCACATGGCACCTTCCTGGCAGGAACTGGGTGCAGGGAGAGACGGATCCTGTGGCACTGCTGGGCTGGTCCTTTGGGATTGGGGATGGACTAGTTTTCGCTGCCCAGGTTCCACCCTCTGGTTTGACGTTAGCACCCCCAAGGGTGGGTGATGGTGGCCAGGCTGGGGGCTGGGATATGCCCTGCACCAGCCTGGGAAGGTTCAGGGCCGGACATGAACCGGTTTGCGGCAGGGAGGTGATAAAATGGGCTGCCTGCTCATTGTGTCCCCAGGCACGGAGCTCCCTCCTTGCTCGTCAACTCCTGGCACTGCCCCATGGCTGCCAGGATGCTCATCCGGAGGAGCAATCCCATGCCAGGACACACTCTCAGCCTGTTGCTGCCAGTGTGCCCGGCTGTGGGCCACCACCATGCTGCAAGGCCACTGCAGGTGCTGCCACCCTGCTGGCACGGTCACCCACCTGGCCACGAACACACAGAGGGCAGAACACCCAGCCCAGCACCCAGGGCTGTGTGCCAGTCTGGAATGGCCCAATGATACCCTCCTGTTAATCTGTCACTGCCCCAGTCTAGGCCAGTGTCAGCTCTGGCGCAGCCCCAGTATAGGTGAATACTGTCCCACTACAGCATTGTTGTGCCAGTGTGTCTCACTGCTGTCCCAGTAAAACCTGATGTTACTTTCCTTATAGCTCTGGCACTATTCCAGTATAGCCCAGTATAGCTCTGGTGCTACCCCAGTCACCCCAGCACAGTGCAGCAATGTCCCCAGAGGCAACTCAGTACCCCACATTGGGGACTGAAGGGCAGGTAGCAGCACTGGGGCTCCCCTGGGTCCCATGAGACCTTAGTCCCTTGCAACCATATGGGGGTGACTGGGGGAGTGCTGCCTCAGAGCACACACCGTGGGCTGCCCTGGTATGGGTGACTATGTGACACTCGTCTTGCTGTGGGTTCTGTGGGCAGATGCCCCTGTGGGCTGATCTGGACACAGGCAGAGCTGGCATCACGGCCACAGCCATGTTGGGCATGGGAGTCTGCTATGGGCCTGACCAGTGCCATCCACCCTACAGCCCACTGGGAATGTCCCCAGTCTGACACTTCCCCTCAAGTACCCCTCACCCCAGCACATACACCCCCAAATCCAGTACACCCAGGGCCTGCAAATCCCACTGGAGCTCAGCGTGGGATGCAGGGGCACAGCCCTGAACCTCCTGCTACCAGAAAGAGGTGGAGACCTGGGTGGGCAATATCTCTGGTTTTAATAAATACAGTGGGACCCCCGTCCATGGGCACCATAAATTATGTGATTAGCCCGGCCAAGCCAGGAAGGGTGCAGGGAGACGGGGGCCAGAAGGATTTTACACTATGTACAAGGTGGGCACGCTGCCCGCTGTGCCTGCCGGCCAATGGGGCTCAGAGGGGGAGGGCAGCGGGTGCCCTGGCTCTGCCAGCTGGCACGAGTGGACAGGGCAGCTCTGTCACTGTAGCCATGCCCAGACAGGGTGCCCAGGCTGGGTGCTTGGCTGCGTCCATCCCACTGGGCTCCTCTTTGCCCCCCACCCTGTGCGGGAGCAATGGGTGGTGGGGATCACCCTCCTGGCTGCCTGGCCTCGCTGCACACTCGCCCCGCTGTGGGCGGCGGTCACTGCTCAGTGGCTCCACGCCTCTGTCTGGGCATCCTGGACCTTCTCCCGCACATCTACGGGGGCATCTGGGGCTGCAGGAGTTGTGGGGGGAAAACAGGACTGAGAGACAGAACATGGCAGGTGCCAGAAGGGCACTTAAGTTGGCTGCAAGGGGTTGGGGAAGTGGGTGGGCACCCGCAAAACATTTTGGGGAGTGGTGCCCGTGAGGGAGCACTGGCACTCACCATGGCACTTGGTGCAGCAGGGGTTGTCCCTCCTGGTGGGGCTGGAGCAGGTGGCCGGTGGGCACTCCTGGCGCTGGCAATGTGTCTCCCCTGACTGTGGGGCAGAAAGTGGGGCTGAGCACGGGGGTTGGTAGTTGGCAGGAACTCAGGGGGTGGTGGGGTGCCATTCCAAGCTGCTCTCCCACCCCACCCTGAAGGACTGAGGCCCCTTCTTCTTCCCCTGGTGCCACTCAAGGCCCAGCACACTCACCACACACCAGCACAGGATACACTTCATTTCTCCAAAGGGGGGCACAGAGGGGTGCCAGCTCTCGTTGTTGAGGTACCAGCGGCGACCGAAGCGGCACGCCCGTGGCCCATCTGCTTGCATGGTGTCAGCCAGCTCAGGGACACTCTTCTCTGGGGCTACAGGAAAAGGCATTGGGAGGCTGCCTGCCTGCAGGGGGGGGTTTCCCATAGCACCCTGGGGGCCATGCTGGGAGGGCAGGAGGTGGGTGCAGGTACCTGGGCACTGCTTGCAGCAGTCGGAGGGGCTGGCACGCACGGGGTTGGCACAGGTGAGCCGTGGGCATTGCACCTTCTCGCAGTGCACTTCACCCGTGGTGCCCTGCAGGGAGTGCATGGGGCTCACAGGAGGTACAGGGCAGTTGGTACAAGACACACACCCCTCCCCTCGGTTTGAGCTAAGGTTTTAGCTGAGGGCACCCATGGGTGCTGGGCAGCTTTGTCACCAGCCCAGGTTGGGGGGCTGGGATGTGCACTCACCTTGCAGGTGCAAATAGCACATTTGATGAGGCCAAAGGGGGGAACGACAGGGTGCCAACGGGTGCCAGAGCCTCGCCATGTCTTGTCCCCATCGAAGTAGCAGCCTGGGAGAGGAAGAGGAGGAAGAGAAGCGCACAGTCCTGCAGGGGTGCTGGGAGGGTAGCGCTGACCCCTCAGCCCCTGCCCACTGGTACTCACCCTCACTACTGTCCCGTGCTCGCTCCAGCTTCAGCTCCTCCTGCCCTATCTTCTTCTCTGCAAGAAAGAAGAAGGCCATGAGGGGGTGCACACGGTGCCAGAGGCTCAGAGAGGGACCTCCTACCTTGTTCCAACAGGGAACCTCCCTGCTTCCCCCACCCCAGCACCCCTGCCCCAGTGCCTCGGGTACCTTCACAGATGGGGCAGCACAGGTTCTCAGGGTGCACCTGATGGGTACAGTTGAGGGGCTGGCACAGGATGGGGTCACAGATCACTGTGCGCTTCTGGGGACAGCACGTACAGGGCTCATTACAGGGGGGCACATGCTGAGGGCTGCTGCCCCCCAGCATCCCCCTCCAGACCATACCTGGCAGCTGCAGATGGAGCACTTCTTGTCATAGTCAGGTGCCCAGCGGGTGCCATGTGCCCGGTGCTGTCCCTCAAAAAAGCAGGAGTTGGGGTCGTTCTTCAGCTGCTCCAGGTCCCTGGTCTTAGTGCCTTCGGGGAGCTCAGCCTCCCCCAGGGCCTCCCCCGAGGCCAAGCGTGTCCCTCCTGCATGGCACCGGTTGGGAATGTGCACCTGGAGGGGGGCAATTGGGCAGGAAGTTTGTCAGATGCGGGGCACCTTGCTTCCCATGCCAATGCCCAGCTGTCCTACGCTGTCATGGCAGGTGGAGGAAAAACTCACAACCACAGTACAGGTCACGCTAGGCTGCGGGGACCATACCCTCCATCCTGTGCCCTTTCCACCCTGCTCCGGTCAGTGCTACCTGGCTAGGGACACCAGGCAGCGGTGGGGATGGGTAGGGGTGCCCTGCCTAGCTTTAGGACCTACCCGTCCTCGCATCTCCCCATGAGGATAGGCTTTGGTGCTGACTTGCAGGAAAGCAGTGCCCTGGGCCAGGTGCTGCAGCAGGTCGGCATCCAGGTCCTTCACCACCCCCTGAGCCTGCTGGGGCAAGAGAATCGTGATGTGGGGGGGATGGAGCATGAGGGCTGGCACACAGCCCCTACCATGGGGTGCCCCAACTGGGTGCCCATCTCACCTCAGTGCTGTAGAAACCTTTCAGCAAGCGCTTGTGCTGGTGGGGGCGGGCACCCATCTCACCCAGCTCAGCCACCCCGTGGAGATGGGCGCTGACAGTGCCATCAGCCGGGCGGCCCAGCCCGGCCACCGAGATCTCATAGTGCAGGTGACAGTGCTCGTCCAGTGAGAGCCAGGCGTGTCCCCCAGCCCCACTGCTCACCGGGGGGGACACCAGCTGCCCTGCCAGCGCCACGGGCATCTCTGTGCACAGACAGGGGTCATGGGAGGCAGCAGGAGGTGGGTGAGGGGCTGCCCTGCTGCCCCCATTATCACCCCTGGGTACCTGTGTAGCGGGCAAGCAGCCCGCTGTAGGGTAGGGAGATGACCTGTCCCCGCAGCTCGCCCTCCACCCAGTCCTTGGTGGCCACGTTGAGGAAAAGCTCGTTCTGCAGCAGCATGTGGGCATCGCGGGCACTGGGGCTCTGCCAGACACCCTGAGCCTACCATGGGTGGAAGGCCACGTGGGTTAGGATGGGGATTTTCCCAAGCCCCTCTGCGACTCCCTGCAGTGTCACCTAGCACTCACCAGCCCATCCTTGTAGCTGGCAGTCATATCAAACAAGATGTTCCTCTTGCTCTTCCTTCGGGGTTTGGTCTCCAGCGTGATGCCCACCACCTCACTGGCAGTGCCAACCACCTGCACCTGAGGGCAGGGTGCTGAGGGGCAGTACCAGGGGAAAAGATGCCCCTGGGACCCCTGGAATGAAGAAAGGTGCCCCTCACTTACCTGGTACTCCAGGGTGCCATTCTCATGCAGTGCCAGCTTGGCCGAGCCCACAGCCCCCGTCTTGGTCGGCAGCAAGGCATCTGCTCCACACAGCACGCTTTGGATGGCTTCAGCCCAGGGAGAGAAACAAAGGGAGGGGTGAAGTTGGCATGCAGGGGTATGGCCACCCTCCATGCACCCCAGGGTGCCTGCCCCATGCTCACTGTCACAGCTGCGGCGGGTGGTGATGGTGCCAGCTAGCTGGCGTGCATGCTGGCCCTCTGTCTCAGCCACGATGCGGAGCTGCCCCTGCACCAACCACTGCAGCTCACGGGCAGACAGTTCACTCAGCACCTCTGCGAAGTCAGGGTCCTGCCAGGGGAGAGTGCAGGGGGTACCATGGCTCAGCCCTGGTTGGCACCACAGCTGCTAGGACCCAGGGGGTAGAGTGGCTTTACCTCCACGGTGATGTTGGCCTGGATCTCCCGTAGCGTCTGGCCATGGTGCAGGATGCGGACTCGCAGTGGGACCCATGGGGATTCTGGCCATGGCAGAGGGGGTTGGACCTGCTGGACCAGGGGGTCTGCAACCACCATGACCCCCACCACTCCCTGTCTGCACCCCTGTGTTCACAACCCACACTCCAAACCCATCCATCTGCACACCCACCCCCACATCCCACACACCCTCCAGCCTGTCTCTTNCCATCCATCTGCACACCCACCCCCACATCCCACACACCCTCCAGCATCCCCCAGCCCCATACACCCTATAGGTACACACGCCCCCGCCTCAAATCATGCAACAATCCCTATACACACCTCATGCCCCCCATACTTCTAGCCTGACCCCATAGATGCTGATCCACAGGCTCCCCCGGGCAGTGCCAGGCCCCATGGGCTGCTCGTGCCCACCCTCACCCCTGATGCCAGGTTCCAGCAAGCCCCGGGCCATGAGGATGAAATGCAGGTTGTTCTCAGTGTCGCTCAGTGTCAGCATGGCCATGCCCCCAGTGCCCAGGTGTGTTGGGTCTGATGAGGTCAGGATGGCACCAAATGTCTCTGAGCAGGGAGAGGGGTGTGAGGGGCATTCTGGTGAGCACCAGCTTGGGAGGCATGCAGGAACTGGACTTACCTGCAAAGAGTGCCCTGTGCTTGAGGATGTGCCCATGGACCTCTCCGGAGGGCTGTGCCCGGGTGATGAGGGACACACGGAGCTGCTCCCCACGCAGCAGCTGGACATTGGCTTTGGACACTGTCCTCCACATCCCACAGAGCTGCAGGTAAGGGTAGGACTGGGCAGGGCCTGGGGACAGTGGGAGGAAGGGGTGCCATGCCTCCCTGCCCTCCCAGCCCCTCTCACCATTCCATCCTCGGGGGCCGCGTTCTTCTGCACCGGGTGTTCGAACAGCACGTTACCTTCAGGGTCACTAAAACGCACCCGGCTCGGCCGCCCTAGCCTGCAGGCACCCAGGAGCTGAGCAAAGACCCTTCTTCACCCAGCCCCCCCACCCTGCTCCCCTGGCACCACCCTGGCTCAGTGCTGGGCACAGGGGTGCAGCAGGGAGGGCATATAGGGTCACCAGGTTATTTGGGGTGGCCAAGAGAAAGCAGATATTCCCACTGGGATGCCAAGTGTGCCCACCATCCCACCACTGTCCCACTGGGTGCCAGCTGGGCTTCCCTGTCCCAGAATGGTGCCACACTGGCACCATGAAGGAAGGAGGTCCCCACCAGCAACAGCAGCAGGGCAAGACCCACTGGGAGCTGAGTGTTCAGGACCGGCTGTAAATTAGGAGCATTTTCAGCTCTGTTTGGCTCTCCCGGTTGGAACTGGAAATTAGTCACCACTTTACTATGCAAAGGGGCCTGGATGCGAGGAAGAGCAGAAGAAACTGGAGCGGGAAGGAGGGAGGGAGTGGAGAGGCTCTGCTGTCAGTGAGGATCTGGGGAGAGCACAGCGAGGATGGGGGATCCCAGCAGCAGTGCCCGCTGGCACAGCTCATGGAGTGGCACAGTGCCTCGGCGTCCACCGAGCTCTGGAGTAGTTCCTGTTTGTTCCTACTCCAGACCTGGAGGTGAAGGGGTGAGGCCGGGCCTGCACTGTGGATGTGCTGAAATCCTGGCTGCTTGCCTGGTCTGGACACCCAGCACATCAGGCCCCCTCCCCAAATCTCTTGCCCTCCTAACTCAAGGCTGTGGCACCTCAGGGGGATGTTGGAAGGGAAACTGAGGCACAAGCAGTGTTGCATTCCTCCCTTTTCCAGGGAGGTGCCCACTGTACCAACCTGGACAGGGGACAGGACTCACCGCTCATAGCTGATGGAGAAGAGCAGGTAGGAACGCAGCAGGGTGAAGCGAGCCTTGGCCACTGCGCTGGAAGTGGGGTGCCATGGCTCCGGGCCACTTGTCAGCAAGGCCACAAACTCTGGGGAGGGGATGTCAATGATTGGGGGGGGGCACAGGGAGGTACCCTGGGCTGCTGTTGCCTACCTGAGCAGACGGCTCACCTGTGCGGGCATCGTCACGGGCCAGCCCCTCAGAGCTGAGGTAGGAGCGGTCATTGTAGGGCTTGTCCAGGTCATCCTCCTTGTCTTGAAAGTACTCAAAAGTGTCGAAGGGATGGGCAGGGCTCTTCTCTGGAGGGCCTGGCAAGGCTGGCATGAGATGGACACAGAGGGTAGATCACCTACCAAGCTCCAAGCTTGGGGATCTGGGGCAATAATATATTCCCCCTCCCGAGGCAGACCAAAATGTGCCCTGCAAATCACCATGGGGTTCTCTGCTGAAGTGTTGGGGGCACATATGAAACAGGAAGATGGACTGACAGGATGCTTATCTCTGTGCACCCCCTCTGCACCCCTTCCAGTGTGGGTCAGGGGCAGCTGTGCCCAATTGGGCTTCACCCTGCCCAGCACCTTGCAGGGACCCCGAGGTCACTGGAAACCACCATAACAAACTGAAGAGAACTTTTTTGTGGGGATGTGCATAGTTCTCCTTTTCCCATGCCCACGGAGCAATCTGTGGGTGCAGGAGGGCTCCCCTTAGGGGTGCACACCCCAGCCTCACCTTTGGGGCAGGTGGGACAGCAGTGCCCGGGCAGCAGGGTGGCGCGGGGGCAGGCGGGCACGGGGCAGTCTTGCTTCATGTTCTTGCAGTTCACTTTCCCCGCTGGCTTCCCTCGACGGTTCCTCTGCTGCGGTGGGGAAAACCCGGGAGAGCCGTGCCAAGGTGTGCCTCCCCCCCGATACAGCCCAGCTCCCCCCAGCCCGGCCCATCTGGAGCCCTGAGACACCTTGTCCAGCCCCAGCTGCCTGTACGGCAGCCAAGCCTGGGCCCCCTCCCCACGGCCCCCAGCCCAGCTGCATGCAGCCCCTCCAGCCCCGGCCTCGGGGTCTGCTCGGAAAGAGGGAGGGGGCCGGGGGCCATCCCCGAGGAGGAGGAATGAAGCCTGATCCTTTAAACTCCCTTTCTCCTCGCCACGGCAGCGGCGGAGGGGACGAGAGTGGAGTGGGGACGGGCACGACATCCAGGTGTCT
This sequence comes from Florisuga fusca, assembly GCA_038090715.1. Taxonomy (NCBI): domain Eukaryota; kingdom Metazoa; phylum Chordata; class Aves; order Apodiformes; family Trochilidae; genus Florisuga; species Florisuga fusca. Next base: position 3,877,744 of record JAAWXA010000032.1, read on the forward strand.
GGCTGCCTGGAGGAATCCCCCCTCCCCTTCCCTATAGGGCGGGAGGATGTACTGAATGAAGGGGTCGATCTCCCATTCTGGCAGCCCCCTCCCTAGCGGGGCCGCATCCCGGGGGATCTCCCGGGCGAAGGGGGATCCCGGGGCACTCACCGGCTCGCAGTGGCAGATAACACAGCGCATGACCCCAAAAGGCTCCCCCAGGTCCGGGTGCCACGTCTCCTCCAGGGCATAGAAGTGTCCTCCGAAGGCGCAGCCTGCAGAGACACCCCCACAACCCCCGCCCCGGGTCACCTCCGGGCCGCGGACACCCCCCGTTCTATA